>VUQR01023543.1:19660-44146 GCA_015108515.1 Hemichromis elongatus | reverse complement strand
CCCCATCCTCCCGCCCCCCCCCCCCCCCCCCCCCCCCTCCACATACAGAAAAACACACACTAAACCAAAAGGAACGACTAACTCGGTCTTTTAAAGATTTCACTAGAAGGAATCCAGGTTTTATTATGACAAATACATGAGTTACATAACCATCTTTTGTACTACATTTTTTAAACATTAATGGAGCTGAGATTATAAATATCTGTCCAGAGTTAGTTGGTTGAATTAAGGTACATAGGAGACACATACTGGGCTCTGCCTTTAACTCCCAGAAGGCAGTGCTGGGGGGCCTGCCGAGCACTTTTTTGGCATTTTTGTGGCACCCCACATGTTCAATTTGTGGGATCAGAAATAAAAGGATGCATTACCACAGCCTCATGTTCCCCAGTTTGTCACATTGTGATGTTTGGTACCATTGTAACACATCTTAAGTAAGCCAGTTTTTAACATGCAGGGTAATCTGATAGCGTCAACAGGAGTTCCTGTGTGAGAAAGACACCTTGAGACTGCAAGCAAAATCAGTGATGTCATAACTGTTGCCTGAGTGCCAGTTATGCGTCTGTGCGTTTTGTGAATATGTTTTTCATGTAACATGGAATATAAGCTATAGGTTATTATAAACTTTGTATATGATTTAAAAAAACAAAACAAAACATGGTTTGGTACAGACAGTTGCTGTAACAGCGGTGTTGCCTAACAGTCAGATGTTTCTCTGTGGAAACTTTATTCCCACAGTCTACAAACATTAAAGGTAATTTTGCTGATTTTTTGTCTTGGTCAAACAAACAAAGTATTCTTATTCTTCCCTTGAGGGGTTTTCAAGAAGTGAACAACACTGATATGATTTTAGAGTGTTTTGAATACTACTGTTTTTATCTCACCAAGTTTGAAACTTCCCCACGGGGCTTGAAATAATTTGAACACATTATTATTGTCATCGTTGTTTTTGGGAAAAAGCACACTCACTATTGGCGATCAGCACTCACTTTGTGAAAACCAAAACATTATGAAAAAAAAAACCTACCTATATAAATTCAAAATGTCAACAACAAAAAACCCCAGCGGCGCTTTTGGTTTCCCTAACTAGCGAGGCTGTTGTGAAGTCTCTTCTTGCATGTTTCACCGTGTTTCTCAACAACACTCTTGCCTGCCCTCTTCCTCATTTCATTACAGGAAATGAGTTTGCAGTCAGATGCAGAGCTGTCACCCCGCTGGGTGACATGTCATTCCTGTAAATTCTTGTGAACATGGTGCTGTTCTAGTTCCAGATTCTACTGCTGCCACGATGCGCTGCTTGGGCCGTCATCTCTCTCACCAGCCTTGATGCCATCGCAAACAGCGAGCCACAAATTTTGCAAGTAAGTCTTCACACTTTGCTGAGCTGCGTCTGCTCAGGCGGACCTGTCACTTCTTCATACTAGTCATCTGTCTTGCTACATACTGTGACTTATAAATACATACAGGATCTGTCGAAATGCTTTCATAGATTATTCATAATACGCATTATGTAAGAACATTTAAAGTTTAGGTATATGATGTGGCAACATTTGAATTCACAGTCTGTTAGTTAGTACACAAAGCTAGGTGCTGCAATGGAAAATTAGGTTCGATAACATCAAGCCTCAGCTTCCCTATTTTGCAACAAGTGTGTCAGTTGAGATATAGCTCAATGGTCAGTATGTATCAATGGGACAGCAGCAGAGGGAAGTTTACTAGTCAAATAACGATTTCTGTCCGTCTTTTTTCTTTTTGTCCCGACTTCAGGCTGGAGTCTGGTCCATCTGGAGGATGGGGAATGTGATGAAAGGCATGAGTGCTGAGAACAAGATCAACACCGAAAACCCTGACACCTCTCTGAAGGGTAAGATGTACTTACAGTCTATAAAGAGCACAGGCTTATAAAGACTGCCGAGCTTTCTGCACTTTTGTCAGCAACAACAGTCATTGTGATAATCCCTGACCTGAGGGACGCTGATATCTTGAATACTAGAATTTACTGTTTCGGCATTATTCATTATGCGTGCTTATGATGATGTGGTAATTGCGACCAGGCAATTTAAAAGAAATTACAAGTACACATACATAAGAAATCACAAATTCAGTGTTAAGAACAGATTTCGGACAGTTTTATTTCGAAATCACAACGCCAACATTTGGCTGCTAGTAATTGCTGCAAATATTAATCTTTTTGCAGGCACAGAAGACGAGGTGGTGGTGGTGCTCCAGGACTATCCTGCTCCTGAAATCAGCGAACCGATCTACAGACTGGGGGAAAAGCTCAAAGTGGTTGCACAGTAAGATTGTGATCTTGCACTTCTAATTGAAAAAAAAGAAAGAAAGAAAAAAACAAAAGAAAAGAGAAAAGAAAAGTTTTGGAGATTATGTGCACCAACAGAAAAACAAAGTCAAAAAGAAAACACTGTTTGTAATGGAATGTTCTAAATATGTCATTTAGAGAAGTGGCTAGGCAAAAGGTCAGTTTTTAATTCCTCTTTGCTTTTGTGCAATGATCAGGGAGGCTTATTGGTGGAGAGTGCGCTCAATCCAAACAGGGAAGGAGAACTACATACCCGGCAGCCATGTAGCACGAGTGTACCATGGGTAAGTAAAACCTCAGTGACACTATCTTCCGTTCCATTGGTCTGGTTGGTTTGTCTGAACTTGATTAAAATAGGTCCATCTGTCTGTTATGCTTTACGATCTGTCTTTTTTATAGAACGTCATGACCAATGTTAGTAACGTGCCATATTGGTGATCTGTTCTATATTACAGCTGCGTATGTGCTGATTTAATAAATATGGTGATTTGTATTTTTGTTCAATCAGCTGGCTGTTTGAAGGTGTGGAGAGGCAGAAGGCGGAAGAACTGCTTCTTCTACCCGGGAACAGAGTGGGTTCTTTTCTGGTCCGAGAAAGCACCAGGGAGAGAGGTAAGAACAAGTAAACAAGTTTCATTTAATTCCAATTCTTGGTTTCAGCGAATAAGTTAAAAGCAATTGCGAACTACCTCTGAGACCCAACTACAGACACAGGACATCAGCATAGTCACACCATTAACCGCTCAGCTAACCATAGCTGGAAAGAGGAGGAAGCAGGAAGCTGCCACTCAGGTCTAGATGAAGCAGGCCAATGACTGCTAAGCTAAGCTGAGCCAAATGCCTGCTGGTTGCAGCTTTAGGCTGAATGGAAGGCAAACAGCTTATCTACCAGAATGTCAAACTATATCTGTAAAGACACCTAACAGGGAAATTACCTCTAATTCTCATTGACCTGTGATAAATAAATTAATCCAATAACTAAACTTGACAGGAGGTGGAAACTACACCACATGATTGAACTTCACGTTCCTTCTGCTTTGCCTCAAAGTCGCAGTTATTGATGTTATTGTTATGCCCTTGTTTCAAGTTTGATGTCATTATTGAAAGCCTGTCTTGAAAGCATGCGATGCGTGTCACATCCTCAGGTCTGTATTCGCTCTCAGTGAAGCACAGGAGTGTAAAGCACTATCGTATCTTCAGACTTGACAATAGCTGGTACTACATCTCCCCACGTCTCACTTTCCAGTGCCTCGAAGATATGATCAATCATTATTCTGGTGAGTAGACACGCAAACATGTTTCTTTCTCGTAGACCCTTAGTTACCATATAAGACAGTGAATAAAACTCTTCATGTGCAGGGACACACACACATATAAGTACTAACGAACTTCAGAAACCACACGCGCTTAGATGAACAAAAATACAGTTTCATGTTCTTAATATAGAAGTATTTGTTATCAGTGTTTCACCCTCTATATTTATTTCCTCCACTGACAGAATATTTTTAGAACACAACAGGAAATGAGATACAATATGCATGTTTGATAAGTGCTGGTGTGTACACAGATAGAAAAATAGGTTTGTGATAATTGCTGAAGTAGTGAAGTAGTGTAATACACTTAACATGATAAATATATTATATATTATTATATATTATATATATATATAAGTTTGCTTTGTATGATTGCTTGAGTGGTCAAGTGTTGAGTGGTTAATGCAAATTTTGCAACTTTATGTTTGTTCTTTGCTTGTCTTGCCTGGGAGCTGTATTTTACTTCCTCTATTGCTACATTTTCAGATTCTGCAGATGGGCTATGCTGTGTGCTAACATCGCCCTGCCTCTCAGGCACAGTTCAGCCACCAGATGCAAGTCTTGGAGCTCCACCTGTAGTGATGCGGCGCAACTTTGACTGGAACAAAGTAGACAGGTACAGATGAGATATTTTCTTATGAAGGCAACAGCCAAGAAGTGTGTTTGTTTGAATATTTGTGAGCCAGAAATGCAAAAAAGTTGTCTGGTGGAGGAGCATGAGAAGGGAAAAACGGAGGGGAAAGTCTGGTGTGGCTTTGTCCACTTTATTCTAAAACTGCAAGATCAGTAACTGGTCTTTGTCAGAAGATCAAGTTAGAAGCATGTTAGTGTGATAGTGCATGTTGCAGGCAGTTGGCAGTTGGCTGCCCCTCCCTGAAGCTGGTTCTGTCAGGAGGCTTCTTCCTGTTATAAGGGAGGTTTTCCTTCCCACTAATGCCAATTGCTGCCTCATAGAGGGTTGTCTGATTCATAGGGTTTTCTTGTATTACTGTAGGGTTTTTACCTTATTATACATTGAGGTGACTATTACTGTAATTTGGCGCTCTATAAATAACATTGATCTGAACTGAATAAAATTTAAAATACGAATCTGTGGGTCAAAAATCTCAAAGTCAATAGCACTGGATTAAAATTTGGCACTTATAAATTGCTGTTATTTTCCTGCCTTACATTAAGCCATTGAGATTCCAATTTTAATGCTGAAAAGCACATTTAAGCACTATTAAAACAAAAATCTACATCCAATATCTAACCAACTTTGTGCATCAGTATCATGGGGACATATTTCAGCTTCAAAAAGTCAATGGAGTAACAGAAAAAGAAAAAAAAGCACTGTTGCCCCGGATGTTCTGTTTCTGTTAATTCACTGGACAAACAAACTTTTTGATGAACTTATGTAACCTTTACTATGACTGAAAAATAATTAGAAAATATTCACTGAGTTACAATTTAGTATTTTCTAATTAGTTTTTAAATTATATTTAATTTGACTTTCTTTTATGCAATTTCAGCTTCATTTTCATTCCAGAGTGGATCTTTTTGCCTCACCTTACTTTTTACTGTTGAAAATGTTGAGTTTAGTTTGTGTTAGTTTTATTCTTTATTTATTATTGTATGGAGGGCATTTGTCAGAGGCAAGATTTAGGAAAATCAGGCATTATAATAAAAACAGCTAACATCTGAAAACAGCTGACCCTCAAGAGTCGCAATAAACACATCCATCAGTGTCTCATCTGGCAAGCTGTAATTAAATATTAAAACTAAAAAGTACTAAAACTCACGATACAGTATTTCCTCATTACTTTTTTACTTTATTTTAGTTTTTTTCCAAGTTCACAGAATTGTTTCAGTTCATATTATGTTTTTTTCTTCAAAAGTCTAGTTTTTACTTTAATTTTGGTTTTAAGAAATTATTATTTTTTCATACTTAGTTTCCATTTAAGTTTTGATTAGTTATAATAACCATGGTATGAAGGTTATATGTTTTCATTTTCAATCATTATTAAATCTGCACCATAGATTTTACAAAGAAATCAGCTAATCGTGACATAAAATAAGAGGCACATATAAATTCAGGCAGCAATGAATGTCAGGAAAAAACAAGAAAACACATTGAAATGTGCCTGACCGCTGCACTCGAACCCAGCATTTTACTGAAGGTTTGTCCTTATTCTAAGGCGGAGGTAACTGTATTCATCTCTACACTTTACAGGAACCAGCTGGTCAGCCCAGAAGCCTGCAATGAAAACATGGTGAGCTATGGAGTCAGGAACAGCATCGCTGCCTATCTGTCCTTTGCTGGCGATCAGGACCCTTCACGGGTGAAATCAGATAGCAGGAAGAAGAAAAGCAAATCGCTCTATGTACTTCCTGAAAATGGCCTTCCGAACATTGACTACGATGAGGACTTCTAGATGCAACAGTGAAGCTAAAAAGACTATTTTTAAGTGGAGGCCAGGAGACAACTTCCTCTGAAATCTACTACCGATTCCTTCAGTCGGCAGAGAACAGTACTGAGCCGAAACTATTACCCAAAACATCGAGGCGTTTCATTGTTTCTACTTTGAGCACTTTGAAGTACTTTTAACAATAACGCAAATTGCATGACCAATTACACTTGTGAAGTAGTTGAACTGGATGACGGTGCAATTTAGATGTGAATGCCCAAACACAGGGCAGAAAAACAAGGCTTGGCATTATGGCGTGACTGGTGATGTGGGATAGATTCTAATTGTATGTATATGGCTTATTGTGGCTTTCAAACTATTTTAAGTTTTAATACTATGGTTAAATGGTCATATTGGGACACAGACAAACTCAAATTGATGCATTGAAGATGACGATGATAAGATGAGTGTGTCAGCAAACAGTGACTTTTTCCCACACACAGATATTGGGGGAAATGAGAAAAATATGGATTCCCCGTATAGTTGCCATCCTATGATTTATCATTCAATATTAATTCTCACAATGAGATGCACTACACAAGCCAGTGCCGCAGTTATCAACAACCAACCACTAATTAATGGCCATTAATGGCCTCACTGAGCGTGAGCGTGGGACCATGTGTACAGACAGGTTGTAAAAAATATAATCCGCTTTAGTATTTTCAGTGAACTGGCCCTTTAAATATCCCCGGAAGGTGGAAATTAATCACTTCTGTGAAGCACGATAAGGCTCCAAATAGTTCATTAATAACTCTTGCTGTGTGGGTTGTTCACAAAATAGTTTTTTTCTTCTTCTTTTAATTTTTTATTTGATTTATTAATGTTTCCTAAACACTGAAATTCATGTTCCTGTGTAATAATTTATCTAAGTTTAGCAACTTATGTTACAAAATATCGTTACCGGTAACAATATTTTAGTGTTACTAGTATACTAACAAACACACAATAGTGCATGCGAAACAGGCTTGTGTAAATACTGTATATAATTAATATCTACCAATTATCATGTTTCATGTATCAATTAATTACAGGAATGGCTGTTATGGTAATAGTCTGATGCTTTTTTTTTTTTTTGCCTTATTTAATGTTGCACGGAAATAAAGACCAGTCAACTGCAATACTAACCATTAGAGAGGTCACAGTATTTCTGGTAAACATCCGTGTGCACAGCAACTAGTACCGCATGTTTAAATTTAAGCAGAAATACGTACATGTACATGACCTAAAAGTACGATAAAAATATCCCGCCAGCTGTGAAGGTGTGTGAAGCTCAGGACTCAACCCGAGGAGAGCAGCTGTGTAAAAAAAAAACAACAAAAACCCAAAAAACAACAAAAAAATATATAACTGTAAAACTGTGACTGTGTGAGAGCTAAAGCAAAAGCATATCGTGATTTAATGTGAGGTTTACGATTAACGTAACAGTTCGCTGAACCAAAAATACGAATAGTCCCTATTCAGTTTCATTACCAATCTGTTATCGTCATGCATGTCTGTGCACCATTTGCAACTCATGCATATATTTTGCACTTTCTGCACCGGTGTTGATGCTGAAAAATGGAGAGAAGAATATTATAAAAAAAAGACTGCCCCTTTTGAGAAAAAGAGCTGTTAACCAAATAGAAAGGGATTTGGGGCTTTCCCCTATTTAGCATGATATCTTTTTTAGTCCAACGTGAGACCGTGAGAACAAAAGTCAAAGGATTCTGTATTTTATTCACCACCCTGATATAATACTGTACACACTGTTCATCTGATGTGGGAAATTTCAGAGAACTTCTGAATACTGATTTTTTTCACTAACACACAGTCGGATATTTGCTCAACTTCCGCCATTCTGCAAGGTTACCATATGACAGGGCCGATGGAACGACTTCTTTTTAAAAGGATCATATCTTACAGCACATCTGTAATCAACCCAAGCAAAACTGCTCATGTTTTCTAGTCTGAAACTAAGAATGACAAATGCGTCCGAGAACGCAAGCAGAAGAACTGTCGAACCAGAGACTTGTGGGAAAATTTCAACTACGCGTAGAGCATTACTGCTGAAACAGGAACAGTGTCCTAGAGTTTAAAGCACAGGCTTTTTGGCATGCGTTTATATAGAGAAAATAAAAATATATGAAATACTGGATGGTTTGACCTGTTTAACATTCTGAAATATTTAAAAGCAATGATTTACCAGTAATGAATTTGATGAAGAGAAAAGGGTTGAGAGAAAATGAAATGAGCCTCGGAGCATTTGCAGAGAATGTATGATGTATGAGAATAGTTTAGGAAATTGCTTTACGTTCCAGAACATATGCGCTACAATCTTGGTGACCATGCAAAATTTTATTTATTTGTTTTTGTGAAATTTATGAGCCAACTGTGTGTAATCGGCACAGGCAAACTCAGCACTTTCTTCTCTGTTAAAGAGCGAGATCAAAAAGTTGTGTTTGCTTGTTTTAAAGTCTCGTAAAATATCTGCAAGTGGGGTTACATGGTGTGTGCGTGTTGAATGGAACAATCAGTGATGCAGACACGCATGTCTGGTAGCCTACTGCTGCACCATGCAGAGACTGCTTTCCAGTCAGCGTTAGTGACTTCTCACACAAGGCCCCCTCTGCAGACCATGTGCAACCAGTCTAGAAAAGACTGGAGGCTAAAGCATAGGAAGATTGCGAGCTTAGGGACTTTGCTGTTTTGCTGCTGGTGCGGTTTGTCCACGTCATACGTTTTCAGCTTAAAGTTGAGCAACTGAGATGAAGAAAACAGGGGGAAGAGTTCAACTTGGAATCAGAGAGAAGGCAGAGCCAGGGGAAGCACGGTCCATCAAAGGCCACTTATACATTCAAAACAAACTCTGCCTCTGATCACTCAGTTCATCCATATTCACATCAGTGAAGATCCAACAAAGAAAAAACAGCTGTTCCCTGAAACCACGCAAGCACTTACTGTAATACTAATACAGATAAGAAAGGTAATACCCCGTCACCCTGCCAATGATCACACTTTTGGTGTGCATGGTGAAAACAGCTGCCCTCAGTGAGGCGAAGAGCGGAAGAAGTACAGCTCAAAGTTAACGGAACCAGATCCCCTGTGCAGCGCATGCTGTCTTAGAGAAACCCCCGGGTTCAGCAACTTTATGATGAACAAAAGGGATTCAAAGTTGAGTCTCCTGTTCTCAACTTGATTTTTGTTTGATGTTGCAGTGGATGTTAGCACCAAGAAAAACACTCCAACAACGCACTCTGGCCTCGTTTCTTCTTTCTGAATGAAAACAAAAAGAGGAAGAAGAGTTGAAGCCTGCTTATATCTGGGCCTCTAGAAATGGGATCAAGGCACTGAACAAAAAAGGGGATAAGTGAAGGAAATGAAGAGATGGATGGGGATTCCTATTCCTACGGCCTGCTTTCTGTTAATCACGTTCTTCTGATCTCATCACATCCTCTCCTCTGCCCCGAAGGCCCAGCTGTAAAAACCTCTGACTTCACCACTGTGGGACCCAGTATTTGCTTGTGAGCTCCTAAAAATCCACATAAATGTTTCTTTTGCTTAATCACAAATGTGCTGCTTTCCTTCTCCAAACTTTCATTAAGCCTTATTCTTGAACTTAAACCTTCTGTATGGTCTTGATAATCAACTTTAAGAGTTTTGCTACTATAAGTTATGATTTTATTTTAATTTATTTTTGTTTTCAGCACTTTACTTATCAGGCAAAAGAGTAAAATCCCTTTAGGTCCCCATCGTGCCCTCAGAGCAGCTCTTGCTTGGCTCTGGCTTTTTCCAGCACATTCCTTCTAATACTATATCAAAGTAAGACGTGGGGAATTTGAATGCTGGGTTATTGTCTTGAATCTTTTGTCTCCTTCATTGCATCAGTCATCATCCGTTTTTAAATATTTTTTTCTTTGTTATTTTTCACCCAGGACTCGTTGCCTTGCAAAGATAAGACGATCATTGTTACGCACTTCAGCTTCCTCTGTGTCGTAGCAGATCAGTGTATGGTGCAGATAGACATTAGTGTGTTTATTTCCTGTCTGAAAACCTCACACTGCGAGCTGACGTTACCCTGCGCTTATTTTGGTGTGAAAAGTGGCTTCCCGCTCTAACTTTAACTCTTACCACTTCCTGAAGACATAGAATAAAAATCAGCTGAACCCTGAGCTTTAAATTGCACATTTTCTGTTTAGTTTGACTACTGCAAATGATTGGGACATATTGTACTGCTTTGCCATGACACTGACCCTATGAACTGTAACCGTCTTGCTCACATTTTACAGACAATGAGTGCACTTAGTATCTTTTGCAGTATTAGTTTAAACACTTGTCTGTGGATAGCTGTAGCAAATGTCACAAATGGCTGGCTTGCATACTTAAAAATTTGACAGGATGCGGTAGTAGAATCCTGGCATTTTGGAATATTACATTTCATGCTATTTTCACACGGTTATTAGGACACACCCCAAATGTTTATCCCATTTTAGGCTCAAACTGAACAAGGCAGAGCTGCACATCGAAAGATAATAATGAGATTTTACTAAGAAGCCAGTGGTTCAATAATTATATTAATAAAGTGTAAATGCTTTTGACAGTTTCCTCTACTCCGGTTGAAAAACCTTTTCCAAAGAGTACCGTCAACAGCACTGAGTGTTCTTCTCAGAAACAGCACATGAGAACATGGCCTTTAATGTTGAACCAGGGGCCTCAGCCAATACACACAACCAAACCCAAGGCTGTCCAGACACCCAGAAGAAAACAAACAAGAACCGAACAGTCACTAGAGAAAAACTCCAAAGGTCCACATCTTTGCCAGGGAATGGGAAGCTAGGAATCTCTGTCTACTTCCATTTCTGAGGCTTTTTCACATGAATACCAAAGAATGAGGGAGTGATGCGCATAATCATTACAGAATCATTTTTTCACATGTTTAATATAAAAAAAAAAATAGCCAAAATAAAACACAGTGACAGCTGCTATTACCAGTGGCACAAGTGATATGCTGTGCACTTTCTGTGGTAATCCTGAAGGGGAAGGCTTTGTAATAAAATTTTCCAGAAAAAAAAGAAGAAAAAAAACGTTTCTTCTAACACCTTTATATCCAGACTTGAGTGACAGTTATTAGGTGTGATTGGTGTCTTTTATTCACAGCCAGTTACCACCATAGCACAGCTAAATAATACAGGCACATTTTAATTGCCAAATAAAATGTTGTGAAATCTGTGAAGCCTGTTTGAATGTGCAAAAAACCTAAGAGGGTAAATATGATGAAAACAGCCATTTGAAACTGGAAAAAAGTCAGCCTGAGGCATGAATTATTTTCTGGACGTAGTTGAAGGATAGGTATTCGAAGAGAGGGGGGGGGGAGGATAACTTGGCTCTGCTGTCACTCAGTCGTTAGCTGCGTAAAGCATCCTTGCCTGCTGGGCTATACAACCATTACAAGAGGTGGACGGTTCCTCTTGGAAAAAAGCTCATTTTCAGCGAGGAGACTTTCGAGCAGCTGTTTGCCACGTGGCTTCTTCTAAATAATTAACACAAGCTTCCCACAGGCACTTTCTAAATGGGAATTCAGTTGTTGGTAAACCTAAATAAGCCCAGTTGGGGACTTAATATATAAGCAAACACTGCCTTCAGCGTGCTATAAAAAATCTTGTTAAATGTTCACTGCTCTGGCAGGTGAAACCATGTGTCAAGAATTTAAACATTTAATATCTCAATACCTGTGAAAAATTGCTTGAACGTGCAAGAGGACTTTGTGTCACTCTTTCCGTTGCGCTCGCCTCCTGTTGAAGCCCATCTGTCTCTGGGAGTGAAAAGCAGGAAGGCAGTTGTGAACATATTAGCGTCAGGAACAAGTCTGACGCACTTCGTACAGTGAAATGAAGGAAAATAAAGAGCAGTTTCAGGTTGGGTTTCAGGTCAGATTCTGGGCTTCAGATGAATGCTCGATTAATAAAAAAAATATATAAAGCTGATGAGAATGAGAAATGTGAAGATAACTAATGGGACATTAATCTATCACATAGTTTGCGTGACCACTCATACTTGACATTACAATGGCACAAAAGACAGAATCATAGTTCACCTTTAGTGTAAGAGGACAGATAGCACACAAAATAAGCAGCAGCTCTTCTTGTCTTCACACTTCAGTGGTCACACTGAAATGACGCCACCTCTGGGTGAAATTCTTGCGTTTTATGCATGCCAGCTTCAGAAACAACTTTCTTTCGTGCTGCAGTGTTTTATCAATCCAAATAGAGAACCCTGAACAGCTCTGGAGAGATCCTGAAAGTACAGCCACTACCAGGAACATCTAATCTGCTTAAAAGCTCGCATTTAAATATTTAAATACTGCGCTCTGCGTTTAGCGTTCTAATTCGATGCAGGTGTGAAAGTTCCTGGCAGTGGTCATGCTTTCTGAATATTACCGTGTTCCTCATGCAAACTACTGCACCATTAAAGACATTTTGGGCAGCGCACATGGTGATGGAAAGTTATACAAATATCTCACATGAACCCAGCTAAATGTGCAGGGACAGGCAGCTGCTGCTACGCTGAGATTCAAACTCTGTGACGTGCCTCCACACTTTCCTTTTGCTTCAGCATTAGGTGCACTTCAGCACATTGTTTATTTAACTGCTAAAAAAAAAATCCCATTAACAAAGATTTTAAAAGCTCAAAGACATTACTGTCACTGCGAGAATGTGATTACTTTCTGAGCGGCCAATCAAAAATTTTCTCTTATAATTGAATTGCCTGAATCCTGATAAATGTACTAGTAGTGAAGGAACAGCGCACCACTTGATGTAAAACAGTTGGCTCGTAAAATATCTTCCTGCTAAAGAAACTGACCTGTTGACTTACACGTAAGCACACATACACACACAGCACAGCCACAGGCACTGAAAAGCGTGTGTGTGTGTGTGTGTGTGTGTGTGCGGGTATTAACATCTTCGTGGGGACCAAAAATTGGAAGTTTACTATTCTTGTGGAGACCGGCAGCCCTTGTGGGGACCAAAATCCCGGTCCCCACGAGTTTGAAGACATTTTTGAGACTCAAAATGTGGTTTTAGTGTCAGGGTTACAATTAGGTTATGGTTAGGCATTCATTTTTGATGGTTAGGGTTAGGGTAGGGGGCTAGAGAAAGCATTATGTCAATGCGATGTCCCCACAAGTTATGAAAACAAAACATGTGTGTCTTTGGAGGAAGACCAGAAACAACAGAAAAGCTCTGACGTGGTGGTGTTTGCACCCTCGGCTGCTGATTACCACACAGATTCTCAAAGTGATCACACCCCTCCACTGTGCCGATACAGACTCTTTATTAAAAAAAATAATTAGAGAGATCTCCAGATTAATGCGCTCTGGAGTTTCTATGGTGTTGCATTTGAGCAAATTACCCATCTAAATTTATCAGTTGTGGGAAAGTATTCTTTTAGTTGTGACACTGTTGAAGATTCCTTGCGTTGGAGCATTTAATGCATGCAGAAAGTTACATGTGGCAACATTAAAACAAAAAACTGTGTAACTTTAAAATTACTTGTTTGTTTTCACCTTTTTTTTTATTTAAATTTACACATAATCATGAATCAAGGGCTTAAATGTGCATTCTGGCAGCATGTGACTCGGTCTGTTTAATGGCAGATACAGATGTGTGGTGGTGCTTTCCAGGGAAAGAAAAAAGACAGGCAGTATGTCTAAGAGCAGCATACCTCCTGTTTTCCTGAACTTTTATTGAATGATGAAAAGTAAAGCACGAACCTGGATTTCATTAAATGTCTCTCCCTAATAATGAACTGCTGGATGTCTTTCTGATGCCTTGTCTGCATGAATCACTTCTCCTCCCCTATAGTGCAGAAGAAGCCAGAGTTTTGATAAGCCACGCAGGCATCACCTCCTTCTTGGTCGGAGCTCTAGTCTTCCCTTATCAGGCAGTCGTCTGGCAAAGGGAACTATCCGGGGAAAGACTGCCGGAGCCAAACAGACAAATAGCCGCCCAGAGAAGAATGGCTGCTTGCTATTGCAGTAGCTGACGTGGACCTACGTGTGCATCCCACACAGAAGCAGCTGGAGGCCCTCGAGATGCGTGTCTAACAGCCCGCCAGTGAACCTCGACATTGACTGCCTGCGAGTGGAGAAATGAGCAGTATTTTGTTCCAATAATCAGTGTTAAATGGGTTGGAAATGTACACAAACTGACTAATACATATGGGGATAGGCAGACTGATAAACAGATGCAGACACACACCACAGGCAAACATTTAAAGTGAGGTCATACTGTGCAAACCTCCTTCATTATGATACAACAGTCTGAGATGAGAAGAAATTGTGCATTTTTGTGGGCTTTCACGGATTTTCCTCTGATGTGACAAAATACCACATATCATGACAAATGCACTGATCATAAGTAGCACTGTTAGTTTATATACTGTAGGTATGGATATGTTTATTGGGCATGACTCCATTTTTATCGGCTCTGCAGCCACTGTTTCTACAATAGTTTTGTCTTTTCACTGCAAATTAATTGCAGACAAGAGCATACCACAGAGGAAAGAGTAATGGAAACACTCATTAGGATGGATCTTGACAGCAAAACTTTCCAAGTCTGGGTAGCGGTGGTGAGCAGATAAATGGAAAACTCACGTTGTGAAACCAAACGTCAGCCGAGTCTCACTCTCTCTCTTCCAAGTACGTGCCCCAGATGAAGTCATCATTACTTAAACTGCCCTGTGCCGATACCAGTGCCCCAAAACTGTTCTCTCAGCAGTGTCCACAGCGTACAAGTGGCATTTCACCCCAGACATGTCCAGCATGTGGATGAGAGAAGCTATTTATCAGGTCTAGAGAGGGGAACGTTCCTTCATTCCTCCATCCATTTTCTCCCAGACCTCTTGATTACATAATGAGGATGCAGACTCAACATATACACCATCTGCGAGAATCATTAGAGCTACGTGAAAAGAAAAATCACATGCACTTCAAAGTATGGAAATTAAACAAAATGGGCCAAACTGGGAATCTGTGAGGTGGCAGTAGAGCAATATTATGCTTCCCGGCGCTGGTTTACGTAGAAACTATTTGGCGCTGATTAAATGTGAAAATATTTATCTGGAAATAAAATAAAATGTTCCTTCATACTGATGTTTATGCTTCTGGTGAGGCGTTAGATTGCATTAACAGTACTGTACTCTGTTTTTTGCAGTTGTCTGACATCTAGTGGGCAATGTGAAAAATCATGATGACAATAGTGTTTCCCACATGTGCAGTTCAACCTTACTTTAGTGAGCATGGAGAATTACTCTGCGATGGGATCAGCGTTTAAAAGTAAGATTGGGTTTCTCTTGGTTTTGCAATAAAAAAACAAAAAAATAACAACAAATTGGCAGTTATTCTGACAATGGGCGTCAAGACAGTTTAATAACAAAGCCTTGCCTGGTCAGGCTTTATGGAGCCCTGAGCTCTTGCTTTTTAAAAATGACTACAGTAGTGTGTAACCCTGTTTTAAAATATGGATATGGATTATGGATAAAGATTTGCACATTATTATTATTGCTGCTGTTCTAAGAAAATTCAGTACAAAGGAATTCATGCTCAGGTGAGGGCCACAGTCCTTCTACAACAGTGGCTCTCAAGCTGATATGGCATAAAGCCATGGAGCACGGATGACCTTTTTTTTTTTGTTAAGTCAAGTAACATTAACCCTTACATAATGTTCCCATTTTATGCCTTAACAATATGTCTTTTTGATCCGGGTCTAAGAATGACCTAATAATAATTGTCTACGACTAATTTCAAACTACAGGTCTATTTAGAAAGCATTACTAGCCTGTCTGACATTAATAATGGAGTATTAATCCTTAATTAATGTTTTCAAGGGTTTATTTACTTTTAGGTTTTACAAGACTTGTGAAATATCACAAAATATCATCATGTCCTATTTTATCTAAGACCTAAAAATATTACAGCTATAAAGATTACATATATAAAGACCACAAATAAGACAACATGCATGTTTTGGACTGTGGGAGGAAGCCAGAGTACCTATTCAGATATGCAAAATACACACAGAAAGGAGCCAGGCAGGATGTGAAATTATAATGTTTTTCCTGGGAAGCAACAGTGCTGATCATCCCACTTTTGTGCTGCCCTATTTCACTTCCTGTGTCTGTGTGAAAACACCATCTTTCAAGGCAACCTCTGACCTCTGTTTCATGGGTGGATCATGTATGATCGCTCCTGCTTTTTACTAATTCACTGTTCAAATATTACACCGTGATCCTTCAGAGATCAGCAGGTTCTTGTCTCTGAAGGAACCAATATGGCAAATGTTGTAGGAATGCAAACAATTCTAACGACAGTGTGCAGATGAACCACTGTTCCATTAAAAATAGGTACAGCCATGGCATGTATAGTTTCACGATTTCACAAACAATCCCTTAAAATTACAATTTCCCTTGATTTCACCCACATTTCTAAAATTATCTAAAATTTAAGCATCTACTTGTCAAATTTGACCCAGAAACAGTCTTAATGTGCTGAAATGTGCAGCTCCTGTACAACTATATGAAATGTTAAAATATTTTATGTTTGTGTATATTGGGTCACTTTAAAAAATTCATAAAATCTTTCACTAAAAGAATGACATCTAGGGTAGTAGAGAGGTATGCAAAGGTTAAATAAATACTTTGTGTAGAATATGTTGAGATTTTATTCCATTAAAATTTAATGTAGATTTACCTTTTTTTCTGCTTTTGTAAGATCTCAAAGCTTAAAGCAAGTTTGCATGTATAGAAATAATACCCAAATAAAAACAAAAGAGCTTTTGTTTTTATTAAAAATCTTTTTCAGCAAGTCTGAAGTTTTTTTTGTCTCAAACTTATATATTGTGATTAGTGAAATGCGAGATGGTGTTCAAATGATACTAGCTGTAGTTAGTTAACAGGCGCTTCTGGTAAACGTATTTAAACTTATAAATTTATTGCTTAGTCTTACAACAGCATTCTTCATCTTTGGGTTTTCGGATACATTTTAAGGACGGACTGCCCGGTCCTGCACCATTTACTGTCCGTCAAGACAAGTTGACGCCAAGCTAATACCTTAAATTAGTTTTCCAGTGTTATTTTTCTACATGGAGAGCGCGGAACATGAAGATACAAAAGCAAGTGCCCCTTCAGTTATCGACCGATATTATACACGATGGTACAGAGCCGGTAAGTAACTTCCATTTGAATATGTCTCACGTATACTAGCTTAGTGGCTAAGCTAAGTGAGCTAACGTTAGGTGAACTTAAGTGTTCATAGGGAGATGGGGGTAACTCTTAGTTTTAGTCTAAATGTTTTTTTATTTTGTTTTTAATGTCACGAATACCTTATTGTCATTTTTTTTTGTTTTTAGACATGAAGGGAAAGCCATGCGAGGACCATTGCATCTTACAGCATTCAAACAGGTAACAGAGGGTTCCTGAGAAAAGGAAAAAATCACACCAAGTGACCATGATACACACTAATTACTGTGATTAAGTATATGGCGATGATCTTTTTTTGTTTGATTTGGCTAAGATTTTACGCCGGTGTCGTGCAAAAGTAGGTATCCCCGACAGAATTAGTTTCCCCTGCTTCGGGAGCAGGGCTGGGCTGTCCAAATCAAACAGTACAAACAACCCACATTCTTGATTTTTAGTTTACAAACACTTCCTATAATGAATAACTATTCTTGAAATTTTTGAGATGTTAGCTATTTATACAGGGAAGTTATAGTGGGATACAAATAATATCAGGATACCCCTGCCACAATTTGTTCCCCCTGTGTAAATCATGGGCAAACAGTATCCTACATTTTTGATTTGAAGTGCACAAACACTTCTTATTATGACGTATTACTCCTGGAACTTTGGAGGATTTAGCTCTTCATACATTAAAGGTACAGGAGGATAAAAATAATTATTAGGCAAAATGTTCTTGGTTTTTTTTAAAATAATCCCGATACCACGTGAGAACGATAAATAAATAATTCTCTGTTGTAACCCTCAATGTGAATGGTAAAGTAATGATACTCATTTTTCACTTTTTCACAAAACTAAAACATCATTATTTCCTGCATGCTCCCTACACAGGGGAAACAAATTCTGTCGGGGATACCTACTTTGGCACACTGGAAACCCTTCCTGGCGCATGACAGAGAGGACAGATGGTCAATCAAGGAGTTAGAATAGCTATAAAAAAAAAGATGAGGCGTGGAAAGGAAGTTGGTCCAGAAGTCATACCTGTGGAGGTGTGGAATACTCTTGGACTAAGATTTGCTTGGCTAATATCTTAGGAATACAGAAGCTGTGTATTGGTACAGATTTTCAGGGACAAGTGTGAGCTTTAGATAGTACAGAGAGGGGTAAAGTTGATGAGCCATACCATGAAGATATGGGAAATATTTATTGAAGCTATGTTAAGAAGAGCATAAGTACACTAAGAAAGAGCACTACAGGTACAAATATGCTTTGAGTGTAATGAAGGAGTATAGGGAAGATCAGAAGGAGTTGCATTGTGTCTTTGTAGATCAAGAAAAAGAATATGCAGTGCCAAGAGATAAAGTGTGGTACTGGATGAGGAAGTCAGGTGTAGAGGAGAAGTATGTGAGAGTGGTGCAGAACATGTATGAGGTGTGTGGTAGGACTCACAGATGAGTTCAAGGTAACAGTGGTATTACATCATCACCCTAAGCCCCTTCTTGTTTGCAGTGGTGATGGACAGGCTGACAGAAGAGGTCAGTCAGGGGTCCCTGTGACTATGATGTTTGCAGACAACATTGTGCTCTATAGGGCACAGGGGAAAGAAAGCCTAAAGAGGTAGACCTGTGCACTGGAGAGAAGAGGGATGAAAGTCAGTTGAAGTGAGACTTGATATGTGTGTGTATGAATGAAAGGGAAGACAGATGGAAAGGTGAACATGCAAGGAGCAGAGGTAGTGTCAGTAGAAAAGTTTAAATACCTGGTGTCAACCACCCAAAGCAACAGAAAGTGCAAAAGAGAGAGTACGCAGGGTGGAGATGAGTGTCAGAGGTGATTTGTGGCAGAATGATAGCAGCAAGAGTGAACGGGAATATTTTCACAATCGTAGTGAGACCTGCTGTGATTTATGTTTAGAGATGACAAAAAAGACAGGTAGCTGAGCTGGAGGTGTCAGAACTGAAGATTTTCATCAGGGTGGCCTGAATGGACAAGATTGGAATGAGTTCATTGGAGGGACAGTTCAAGTTTAGTGGTTTGAAGAAACCCCTAAAGGGAACAGCCAAAAGGAAAACAGCAACTTAGTGTATTTTGTAGGCTTGGTCAAGACTAAGTGGACGTTTTCTCAGAAAAAAATGACAAAATATATTGATTCTTCATTACACTGTGTTCGTTATACAACTTAGTGCCTGCTCTGTTTGGCTGATTTATAGCACTTCTACATCAGTATGTCGCTAGAGAAATATAGATTTTAAAAGGACATTGATCGATTCTTAAAAGAATGTTTTTTTCTTGGCAGAATATGTGTCATCACTTTAGCAGAGACTCACCCGATTCTGCAGAACGGACGCACAATCAAAAGAATCAATTACCAGATCAGTAATGGCTGCAGTCGGCTGAAAAATAAAGTGTCTGGGAAGTCCAAGCGGGTAAGTTAGTAAAGCTCTGAATTTTTGTCTGTGTGCTCGCACATTTGTCCTTTATCCTAACATTCCTCTTTTGGCCTGTACAACAGGGGGGGCAGTTCCTTACTGATTTTGCACCATTATGCAGGATAACATGCACAGATGAAACGGAGTACACAATCTACAGGTAAGAGGCTGTCTTTGACTTTTAAAGCATATATTTATCTTCCACGTGCTCATACGTCTTCATCACTTGCTGTTTTAGCTGCATTCGGGGCCGTCTTCTAGAAGTCAATGAGAACATTTTAGAAACTCCAAATCTCTTGCTGGAAAAGGTAAAACCTACATTTTTACCATACACATGTAAATGTAAAGTACATTACATGTCATCTTTAATATGTCCCCGTATGCATATTATTACTGCGTACTTTACCTTTTTTATTATTTTAAACACCTTAAATGAGTAGTTAACATTATACCTGATGGTTATACGGCTTTGTATGCCTGTGAGGAGATTAGATAACACTTTAATAGAGTAACACAGCCAGTTACCTCACAAGCACTATTAAAGGTTCACAAACAAATGTAATAACGCTTGATCTGTCGAATCTCTACAGCCGTCCACCGAAGGATACATCGCCGTCATCCTGCCAAAGTTTGAAGAGAGCAAGAGCATCACAGAAAATCTTCTAAACAGAGACGAGTTTGAAAACATCATCTCCAAACGCAGCTCTGCCGAGTCCCAACCCTCTTGACAGTTCCCCACACTCTTGCCTTATTCAAGCCCGTGCTATTGTGGGAGAGTTTCTTTCCTTCATGCACTTAAAGTTAGCAGAAGACTGAGAGACTTTTGTCTTAGCGCTGTGCATCTAGGTTATTCTATATTTCTCCCTTTTTTATGTTTAACGTTTTGTTTAAGGATCCAAGAAGCAGTCAGATTTCAAGTAATTTATCTATTCTTTGATTTGCCAATTCGATAAATATAATGAACTAGTGGAACACATGAACAGTGGCTTGCATTTTCTTGTTACATACTACAGCAAATGATGGAGTGATGAAATATTGTTGTGGAATATAAAGAAAAACAAACAATAATATAAGAAAAATATTGTTTATTTTTGTGTCACTTTTATTAAGCTTTGAATCGTCAAAAGAATAAGTGGTCCAAAACTAGATACGATTTCGTCACATCTCTAGCGACACTACGTTACCCAGCATTCTTAGCTGCTCTCACACTGTACAGTGATTCTCTAAAGCTTCCTGTGTGGTTATACATTTCATTCATTCTAACTCCCTCTCCTAGTACCAAAGCGATTACCTCGGGATACATATGCTTCAAGTACCATGTAATATACACCATTTAATACATAATGGTCTGTTAGGCAGCTTCACAATGATAGTCTTCATAACAAGTACACTTCAAGGTTCCATTTGACACGTGTGCCAGTTCAAACTTGTTTCATTTCTTTGAGAGAAAAAGAAAGTATGCCATGTAGACTGGGTTGTATAATTCTCAGGACGATATAAACCAAGGTCCCGATCAAGTCGAGAAACCCGGCTTAAATAAAAGTGTCTCCATTAACACCGGAGGACTAGTTTCATATTTCATAACAGTAAGAAGACACAAGAACAATCGTATTTGGCATGTAAGTTATTTTTTGTGTGCATTTTCCTACTAGCATGGCACATGGGGAATGTTGTACAATAATGGCTATTAGACACCCATCGCATGTTATATGGTGTGGTCTGGTGCTCAATATAACGCAAGTGATCATGGTGTACTGCTGTGGTGCACATTACAAAGAAAGTGTCACAGGAGACTCGAACACGGGGGTCATGCATTGTGGATCTTAATTTTCCTTTTTAAAAACTTTTTTCACATAACTTGTGCAACACAATTACAGAACACCACAAAACACACAGGCTTATCACACAGAGGCACATAGTGAAGATAGATGTATGGCTGAGCTGAGCATCAAGTGGAATTCTCTCCTGATTTTTAATTAGTTTATTAATTCAAAAGCAAAACAGAAATCAGGTTTGTGCCAGGCCTCACTTTTTTGAAGACTCTTTTTTTTTTTTGGTATGGGGATATCGCCATCTTGTGGACTGGGGTGGAACTGGTGCTTCAGGTGAAATGCTACCCTGGATTAAATCAACCTCAGTGGGTAGGAGAGCTTAGACCTGCTTTTCTATTTTTTTTCCTTGTGCAAACATCATCCAGGCAGCAAATGAAAATTTCCAGTTGAGCCAAATCAACCATCTTCACCAGACTACTACTGAATGATGGATAGGGGTGGAGGGCTGGGGCTGTTTCCAGGATCATATTTTCTCCAGAGAGGCGAGGTCGGCTATGTGCTGCTTTATCGGGAAGAGTGGAACAAAGGAAGAGATTGTCTGTGGGATTATTTGCTCTCAAGGAGGTTGAGAGCAGCCATGTGCTGCTCTAAAGATTTAACGCCAAATCCGTTGCTGTTCTTGCTGTTGAGAGCTCCTTCCTCTTTGACAGGTGTGGATGCGTCCTGCCTTTCTCTCCAATCCTGCGGGGAACTGAGGCTATTCCTCTCTGACTTGTACTGAAAGTAGATAGCATAGAGGAGAGGAAAAGTAAAAAAAAACAAAACGCCAAAATATAATTGCTCATTTCTAACCATTTACACACACAAAGCTGTTATAATCAATATTTTTATATGAAATATTGATTGCCTGTTCTGGGATCAGTTTTTTTTTTATGTGGCTGTGTTTTTGTTATTAAAAAAACTACATCACCAATCTTTTTTTTCTTTTCAGTAGGATATTAGTTGTGCAAATCTGTACCATCCCTGGATGCAACTTTAAAGTGTCTTGAGAAAACTGTTGTTGTGATTTGGTGCTATATAAAGAAAATACAATTTATTTGAACTCACTACCCAGATGACAACATAGCACTCCTGCACGCTCTAGTGTACACGTGGTCACTTATCACAAAAAAATCATGATGTGGTGACCTTAAAGCCCAAACAAAGGCTTCGAGTGAGAAGTTTAGTTGCCAATGGCGACTCCAGCTTTCTGCCCGAAGTCTAAGGCTTGATCTTGTGGATGTGTTTCACTGGCAATCAGTCCAACAACTGACAAATCCAGGATCAATCAAATCAACAGCTACATCCAGTTAAAACATTAATCAGCGCACAAAATATGGGGCTGTTGTTTTTTTATTGTCTCCAGATTTATTGTTAGACCAGCCTCATCACCCTCTTTTAGCTTCAACAAGGATTTCAGCTCAAAATCACAGACACTTAGCGACTCACTGGATAGTTATTTGATAGACAGCAAAAAAGGAGGCGAAAAGAGCGACTATCCCTGCAAAACATAGCTATAAATGAACACCAGCACTGCTGTATATCTGCTGCATGCTAAAAATAAAAGGTACGTGTTTGCAAGTGTCAGCGTGCTGTGATGTTTGCATATGTATCTGGATAATATTTTCACACGTTAAGATCTCCAAGCTTTGGTATGTGTTCAAGCTGCCTGCCAAGAAAGTGTCCACGTCAGTGGATTTCACCTTTCTATTGAGCTTGTTACAGAATGGGAGGAGGGAGAGGACCACACTCAGGATGCTCCTGGTTGCCTGAATGGATGAGTCCACCTGAAAGCACAGACATCAAATAATACATCACTAAAAATGCACGGCATAGGATTCACTGCAGCAGCAGCACTAAACTACACTGACCCCTACAATTTAACGTTTCCTCATCCATGTCCTACCAACCCCCATCAGACAGGCTCTCTCTACCATTAGAGATAAATGATACGGTCGATGTGAAGGTAAAGAGATATAGAGGCGGGAGCCAATACATATAAAAGAGGCACTAATTAATCAGTCTTGAGCATGCTATTCTTCATCGTGCCCTTTTGATTCCAAACCAGCGCCTTTATTACAAGGTGAGCAAAAGCAGCTCATCCCCGTCCAAGGTGCTCATTAATTTCTCATAGACATTCATTCATCCAGCATCCTGCGGTAGATGTTCGTATTACTCAAAGATAACCGAAAGATTATTCCGAAGCCAGTAATGAACACAATTAGTCATGCCCTATTGTGTGTTCAGCGCTTTAATGATACCCATTGGTTGTTAGGGTGATAGTTTTGATAGTGTCAGAGCTTCTTCGGTCCTTCAATAAAAACACTCTTTATCTGCTTTGTTCGATCTCTGTGATATTACTTATTTAACGTCCACCAAACCGAACAGACTTCAGGCAAAAATAAGTAATTGGCTTTCTTTTTCCTTATTTTTTTTTTTTAATAAAGAGTGTAGACACTAACAAGACGAGAAAGATAAAAACACAAACAGGTGTAGTTTGGTTACCTTCTGGAAGGTGGCAGTCTTGCCCTGTACAGGAGTCTTAGCCCCCATCTGCAACTGTTGGCATTGTGCCAACAGCTTCTCCATTTCTGTCATCACCACAGTCTTTTCCTCATCAACCAACTGGAACATAGAGAGGTACACACAGAGGGAGGGTGGGATGTCTTTCAGAACAGAAGACATGCTTTTATAATGGCACTTTGCTGGGAGACGGGGTTAATATGTGCAGATGAAAAAGAAGTTTAAAAAAAAAGGGCTGCTTGATGTAATCCATCAGCAATAGCCATGATCTGCTGCTTAAGTCTGTTATCCATCTGAGTTAATCCACAGATTGTAGTCTACTTCAGTTACATGCCACCAATGACCCAAAGAACACTTCTTCTCATTCATGCCCAGCAACAACATACAAAACCTCTTAAACCTTAGTAAAAAAAAAAAAAAAAAAAAAAAAAAAAATTT
>VUQR01023543.1:0-12145 GCA_015108515.1 Hemichromis elongatus | reverse complement strand
AGGGAAGAAGAGCAGAGGTGACACAGTGAGCTGACAGAGAGGCGGCAGCAGCAGCAGGTGAGCTGAGGTGCTGTGAAAATAAAAGTGAGGAAGCAGCTACAGAGAAACCGCCAGCAAGTCAGAGGCATTTCAGTCATGTCTGATTCTGTAACCAGGAACATCTTTTCACAGTCAGCGACAGACCGCTGCTCACCTCACGTCTGAGGTCGCTGACACTCTGGCACGTCTTGAGGATGGCCACCTCCATGTCCTTCGTGGCCTCTTTGGCGTGGACAGACTGCTGCTCCAACGACAGAAGAAGAGGAGAATAAAACATGAGACACCGTGTGGTTTTACATGCTTCATCCATTAGTTACACATGCAGCACAAGAATAACACAGATTTACATGGGTAAAGTTTGAGATTTGACTGGAAAAAGACAGGAATTGGATGCATTCGCAGCGCAGGTTTTGATATTTTAATTACATTTGCGGTCCATTATATCCTGGATATGCAGAGCGAAGAAGGCATTTGAGTGCGTGATTCGGTGCGATATGAATAAAAAGATTCAAAGCAATTACATAATTGAAGTAATTCAATACAACTTCTCCGAATTTCAGAGAGAAATGCTGCTAAATGTGCTACAACAACATTGAAAGGCACAAATTAATCCGGGAAAAAGATCCTAGAGTATTTGCACATCTTTCTCTGCAGTTTGAAAACATTGCAGTGTTCCAGTCTCCACACGACCTTCAGCTGGAAAGGCTTGATGAGGCAGTACTGTACAGTTCTGCAGCAGTAGCATCTCTGTGTACTCTGAGTACACTGGGAAAAAAAAAAACAAAACAAGTTTACAACTCGAAACTGCAACATAATGACTTGCGTTTCATAAGTCCATCAATTCTGAAGGCCAAGGAGACACTGCTGAATGAGGAGGAACACAATATTTTCTTTCACAGCTCAATGAGCCTCGGTAAAAACAGTGATTCAGGTGGGTTATTATGCTCTGTTGTTCCAGGAGAGATGTGTGAAAAGAAACTGAGGAGGCAAGGTGAATGAGTAAGTGAGTCTGTAGGAGGAGGGGGGACTAATGTTAATGTGTGTGGGTCTGCCTGTATGAGTTTCTGTCTGCGGAGCTGTGTTTAAACAGCCACACTGCACGCAGAGATAAACACAAGATTGTTCCCACTTAAGAAATACATCTACAAAAGCCTGGCTATTGTGTTCATTAACAATTTCTTAATATTTTATTCTTTTTATTCTATTAAATTTTGACATTATAATTTATTCGAGGTGACTGTGGTGGTTTAAATCTGCTTGTTTTGTCTGACTAACAAACTCATTTTCAGTCCAGTCCCTGTGCCTGACCAGTTTTACAGGAATGATTTTTTATTTTTGTTTGTTGAGTCACTTAACAGTAGCCTATCAATGATTTAGGCATAAAAAATGTGATAAATGTACACATAGTAGACAACTTAACAAAGAATCAAATTTAAAATGAATCATCAGACACTGTTACTAGGAGCCAGTCACCAAAATACATAATTTGTTCCCAAAATAATATTTCTGGACCAACCCAGACAGCCATTAATCGAAAACTTGGTATCTCTCATAATGGTGTGCAGTGTCTCTTTAAAAAAATTAAGGAAAATTGCACAGAGGATCAAAGAATTGGCAGGTTTAAAAAAAATGAACAGTGTCTGCAGGTTAAGCAACTGGAGAAAAACAATCCAACTGACACAGAACCTGTTAGATGCATTCAGGTGTTGGTCAAAGCCTCATCAGAAAGGGTCTAAGGTGTGCCAAATTACACAAGAACTTGACTGAAAATCAGTAGCAACTGGTCTGATGGAGCGATTGATCCAAATTGTTGTGGATACGTATGGAGGCGATTAGGAGAAAGTTGCAACAGTGATTGTCTACAACCATCTGCCAAACATGGTGGAGGTTCTGTCTGTCTACAATCAGATTTGATCCACCATGAATTAGCATCTGGAATACATCATCAGTGCAGTAAAAGCATACTTAGATAGGGAAACAAAGAAAGCAGCACTGTCAGTCATGGATCCACCTCTCCAAAGCCTGGACCTCAACATTTTTAAAGCATCTTGGGATCAGATCATCATGACAGAGAACAGAACTAAAGGCAGCAAACATCCAAAGAAGAGCTTTTTCTTCAATTAGCCTAAAGGTCTATTCCTGAAGACTACTTCAACAAATCATAAGAAAGCTACTCAAGAGAGTTCAGAACAAAAGTAGTCATGCCAAAAATTGAGATTCAAGCTTACTAGAATTATACAAAGTCTGTTTTTGCCTTAAATTCTGTATTTCCATATATGTTTGCAGATGTTTTTAATTACTGCACCCATCAGAATAAATATAAATTCTATTTTCTTTGCAATAACTCAACATCAGCATCTATAGCTCCTACTCTTTGCATCTTTTTTCCCTACCAATGGTTGAAGCCTCTTACAGATAAGAACTTGTGGATAGACTTTATACAGAAGTGTATGCTTTTTATGAATATTCCCGTGTCTCTGTGTGCATCTGTGAAAGCCTGTCTGCATGTGCCAACATACCGCCTCAACCCAGGCGTGTACCAGCTGCTGGGTGTCCTGGCGCGCCAGCTGGCACAGCCCAAGGATGGCCTGACGCTGCTCGTGACTGGTGTAGGCCGAATCAGTGAAGTCCTCTGTCCGCTCGACCAGAGCCTCCAGCTGGCTGGACATGCTCTGCGGTGACAAGGAGTATAGGTTCTCCCGCAGGCACTCCACACTGGACTGCAGAAGGCAGGGTGGGGGAAAGTTGGGAATTGCGGGTTGTTAATTGAAGGAGCATTTGGAGGGTAGATGAGAAGAGATCTCGGCGATTAAAAGCAGCCGGGACAATCATTAAAACCAATAAGCATCTCAGGGCTTTTCATTAAAAATACTTTCCTCTTTCTTTTATCTTGGCGGAAAAGACCCCTCCTTAAAATTTTTATTTATTTATTTTTTTACAAGTGTTCGTTTGTTTCAGGAGGAGAGTGAAGATTAGTAAGCATGAGGTAGGTTTACTGGTGATTCACTCAACCGTATGAGCCAAATTACTAAATGAGTAGGTCTGCTCCTCTGTGCTGATTGTTTGAGTCACATCTAATGCTACAGCAAACACGGTGAATGCAACAAATGCCAATTCTTCGACCACAAATCAACACTCCAAAAAATCTAATGATGAATAAGCCGCTGCGTTGCTGTGACGCTTAAATAGCGCTTTGCATTAACAAAAGAGGATCACTATCCAACTTCATGGGCTAACTCACGTCAGCGTCATTAATCTGAAGCCTTCACCGTGACTCGTGCGTAGTGTAATCTCTAAACCTGCCTTAAATTCCTTGATGCCATTGTAGATGCTGGCAGGAAGGATCCTGTTCTCCCCAGAGCTCCGTGCCTCAGTGACAATCTCGATGACCTGCTCCAGGGCACAGCGCATTCGGTGGAACACGGCGTCTTTGTTGATCCGCGCCGACTCACAGTCTGGGTGCCTCAGGCAAGTCTTGGGAAGGGATAAGATGTGAAATGTCAAACCCACAAGCCGGTCGTCCTCTTCTGAACTTCTGTCATTTTTCATGTTTTTTCAACCACAGATAGCATTTTCTTTTAAGATGATGCGACTTTGGCTTTATTATTAACACTGATCAAAGTGTGCCAAAAATCTCGAGTCTTAAGAAACCCGAGAAGTCTTTAAATCTTTAAGGCGAACAGAATTTATAAACCTCGCCTCGAGGCCCAGTGTCGGTGGGCCAGCAGTTTACCTTGGAGGCTGTGAGGAGCATCATGGTGCACTTCTCCAGCACTGCTCTAGCTGCTGCCATCCGGGCTTTCTTTTTCTCATCCTTCAAGTCCTGCAGAGCAAACGTGCACACACACACACACACACACACACCAGAAGGCTTTGGGTGGCTTTACTTAAGTTACAGTGTCTTAGAACTCTCAGGGTGAGCAAGGGACATGAAGCATCAAAGCTATTCAACAAATCTTTCATGCTGTGTGAAGGGACGCCCAAATGAAACACAGATCCGTTTCCAAGTTATACGCACGAAACCTAATAGGTGAGCTGTCATCTATCAAAAAGACACGCTACCGGAATAGAAGAGAACATACACTGTGTATAACCTGCCGCATCTTCTTTGTGTACTCTGCTCAGAAATAGGCAGCTTGAATTATGTAGATACTGGATTTGGAAAAGGCAGCTGAATCAACTCCTTTCTGGGCACTTCGCCATAGATTACAAAGACGGTGCGATTATCTGTCATTATTTTCGCCTCTGTGCTCGCCTGGCCTCAATAGATGAAGATGGTAGATTTTCTAAAGCAACGTGTGTGCGTGTGAGTGTTCGAGTTGGAGTTGACACGCGCACACAAACACACACGCGAAAACAGGGTGGCAAATGAGGGGAGAGAGCATTAGCAGCAACGAGGAGCGTTGGAGAGAGACGTGACGTGTGTGTCAAAACACGAGACCTGATGAAATTCAGAAAGAGGGATGGTCGATCCTCCCCTCCCTGTAGAGATATCGCAGCCGTTGCACTTTGCATCAACTTCTGCAGGCAAAGCGCTTTAGCTGCAGAGGCTGGATGTATGGATCAAAATGGGATTAGCAGTTTCTGACAGTACAAAGTTAGCTGCCTGAAGTTGGACTGTTTTTGAAGCTCGAGCAAAAGTTTTGTCTTGCAAATTTGCCTGCAGGATAGCTGATATATTGCAAAGAGAAAGGACTGCTGAAAGCACAGCACGGAATCGTGTTGTAAACTGTATTTGAGAGGTGTGAGTCATAACTGACCTGTGCATTTCCTTTATGGATTGAGACATTGGTTGGGAGAATAAATAGACACAGAAAGAGATGAAGAAACTCGACGGAAACAAAAGAAACCAGAGGAAGCCTTGTTACTCAGTAATTGTTTGATTTGCTGGGGAGTGTAAATATTTGACGCGTGTGTTATTGATTTGTTCTGAGTTTGCCGGCACATTCACAGTGTAGGTATGTGAGGTTTTAAAGAGCAATTTCATCGCCTGCTTTCACATTCCGAAAATCATGTTTACAAAATCAACGTTTGCTAGATTAGGCCGATATGAATAAACAAACATGTTTTTCGGTGTCGCAGAATTGAAAAGACTTCATGCTCATAAAGTGATACAAATTTGCAAGTGTTTTCATTTAATGAGGTTTTTTTTTTTTTAAGTAAACTGAGGATTCTTATCCTCTTCAAGCAAAAATAACCAGATTGGGTTTCTTAAGATGCCACTCACATTCTGTCTGTCTCCCGTCAGGTGAGCGAACTCCACCATCTCGTTGCCAAACTGGCTGAAAATCTGGACAAACTCCTGGAAGGTGCTGACTCTTTCCAAATGATCAAGCGTTACCAGAACCTGAAAACAGGAAGAACATCAGAGTAGCACTGGAAATGGCCACATGGTTTCGGTATCATAGGCAGTATAAAACCTGGGCATTGCTTTTGGGTTAGAAAAATGAAGCCACTGTGGAAGTGCTTTAAACCTGGATTCTACCTGAAGGCCACAGACACATGTCACACTCTGAACATGTGACAATCATGGTGAGGACCCAGTCAAAAGGCCTAGAGACAGGTCTGCAACCATCTGGCTACCAGCAGTGGTGAGCAATGTTTATTACGTCTACCGTCAACGACCATTTTTTATGATGAAAACAAGACGATCACCAAATAAAAACAAATGCACGAGGACTGACACTATGTTGAAATCTCCTGACACTTTCATTAATGAATAAAAACAAGATTAATATGTTATGAAAAGACGATTTCTAATCAGAACTAAGTTCGGATTGAAGGTAATTCAATCAGATGTAATCTCCTTGTGCAGTAAGGTCAGATGCGCATATTTGATCTGTTGTTGACAAACAGGTTTGGAAGGAGTCAAGCTCCCTGTTTGTCATAAAAACGCTTTATACACCATGCGGAGCAACTCTCACGGTAAAAACACAATACTAAAAATAAATAGAATTTGGAGGCTCAAATTATGACTAAAGTTAAATGTAATTTTAGCCAAAAGACTAGGGCTAAAACAAAACCAAAAATAGCTGTCAAAAACTGTTAACACCAGTTGTTAAGGAAAAACAAATATTCCCCGAGTGGTTGCTGATTGGTTGCTGAGGGTTGATGGCAGTCATGTAGAAAATGACTGCAAAAGTCGCAGTCATGCAGGTCTGCAGTCTGGTAAATGACTCCTTGGCTAACACCAGTCACTAGTGAAAATAAGTAATCCCCAGCCAGTAAGCAGATTAGTTTCGTTGCTAGCATATTGCTGTGGAAGTGATGGACTTTTCTACAAACACTGTAGTGAAACTTAAGCCAGCAAGTTTAAAAAGGTGCAACTGTAGATGAAACCTCTCCATTTCCAACGCGTGTCACACTTGCCGACAAACATGAAAAACTAATAGGAAACCATGGCAACCTGTTAGCAACCAAAGCAGTCTCTAGGATGTCTTTGGCAACTAATTTCCTCTAGCAATAGCCGCAAACCTTCATCCACTGCCAGAAAAGCCAACAATTACAAGTAGGGGAATAAAAATGTTTCCTATAACAACTGGTGGTATCATATGTAATGGGCAACAATCGAGCAATGAGTGCAAGACATCATACAGGAAAACCTGAATTGAAGTTTGTGGGAAAATGCCTTCACATGACCTTTGTTAACAAGTTCCTCATGACTTTGTTGACTCAGTTACTCATTTCGGGTCATATTAAGTCTGTTTTCAAATCTTAGTCAGTAGATACCAGAAGATTATCCATGGTAAGCTCACTGGCTATTAACAAATGATATCAAGGTAGCCAATGAGAAAGCCATTTCACACTCCATGCCACAGTCGGGTTTTTAAAACCAAAATCTCAACATTTAAAATGACAATCTTGGTGTTTCAGAAAACAAAAAATGTCATGGCAGCAACATTCATCCTTTATACTGTCTATGTTGACGACAATATTAGTAGGGAGACTAAAAACATCATCTGCCATAGTTACATACTAGAGTAAGTATATACTTTTTATTTCTGTCATCACCATCCTGCCATTTGTTGCATTGACAGTTCAATGAGATAGAAGTATATAAGCAATATCTTTACATTTATTTGCATTACATTTATGCTAGCCAACGAGACCATGCTAGCATACCGAGCATAAGCAGCTTTTATCCATGCCACGTAAACAGGAGGAAGAGGTATAATTGCATTTGCCAGTAACGGAGAGCAGGGGGCTGTCCACTGTCTGTTGAAACGAGGCTAACCAGTCCTGATTATGGCCCGTTTCCATTCTTGGCTCAGTCTGCAGAGCTACATCTGTATCACATTGTCTGGCTAAGAGCATTGCCAGGTACGACAGAGAAAGACAGTCTCTGGTTCTGCGTCTTTATGTAGTTGCTAAATGCGCTGTTTCCCTTCAATTACCTCCAGAGTACTTCTTCAGGGAGCCAGTGCTTATCTGTTAGGACACAAAGGACTCAGGATGGAGTTTGCTAGTGTGTGCACGTGCGTGTGTGCACGTGCGTGTGTGTATTTCTGTGTGGACCAGAATGTTTAGAAGATAAACAAAGCAAGAGAGCCCATTCTTGTGGTTATATGGCTATGGCTCACATTTGTTATGACTCACCTTGTTGCGTGATGCGATTATCTGTTTGATGACGATGCGGTCGGCCAGGACCAGGACTTTGGTGACAGAAGAGAGGAGCAATCGAGCAGCCTTCACCATCGCTGTCCTGTCACTGAACACTGTGACACGTCCATCCAACTGGGACGGCAGGGCCGAGCCAACATCTGTCAGCTGGGCTATGGCATCACCTGTAGGAGAATAGGGGACAGCGTGGGTTATCGATCGACAGTGGTAGAACTTTAAACCATCTAAGATGATACACTGTCTGACATTACTTCACCTGCAGATAAAGATGAGTGCTATATTAATGGTCATGAGTGTTCTTTTTCATTCCCAGAAAAAAAAAAAAAAAATTCTGAGATTACCGAGTATTTTAAAATAAAAGGGAAATTTTACTAAACTTAATCTCTGAGATCAAACACAGCTTCACACATGAAAATTAAATATAGTTTGTTTTTGGGTTTGTTTGGGTTTTTTTTTACCTTAAGTGTAGACATCAGTTCTTTATAAGTTTGTGTATATTTTAATTATACCAACAGAGGTTTTTTTTGCCATCCACCATCTGTTTTAGTTTTTTTTGTACACCTCGCCAAATACGTGAGCTGGAAACAAAAAGAAAACAGGTTATTTTAAAATGATCTATTGGCTGAGAAGCAGGGGGGGAAAAAAACGTTCTGTTCGGTACAAGTCTGCTTTTAATGCGTTTGTGTTATGTAAGAAGTCCAGTTCTAGTTGGGCTATATCCAGCAGGGACGTTTTTTTTGGACTTTTTAACTCTGTTTATAAAAACTGACAATCAGATTGGGCAGTGAAAGGTCAAGTCACACGGCCCAAAAGCTCACTTTGAAGAGGCCAAGGAAACTTGGTTGGCCCTGAACACTTTCTGACTTGGTGACAGGCTATCCAAAAAGGATCTTATCCTATTCGTGGAGTCAGGCTCAGAACATGCTGCAGGGTTTACATATCCCATCTGGCCTGGAAGTACTCAGACGGATTTGCAGGATGTGGCAGGAAGAAACACCTCTAGGGCTATTTTCTCTGTTGCCTTCTGTCACCGAGATCTGGACCCAGATAGGAGGAAGAAATTGGACGGATGGACAGTCAATTGATCACGGCCTGTTAGTTATTACACTGTGTCATGTTCCTCCAGTGTGTCACTCTTCACCTCTGGCAGTAAAGTCTTGGACAGAATGGAACTTAGCACATTAGTGTATCTGCTATCACAACATAGCCCCCAACTTACTGGTTCACTTCCAATGAGACTTATTTTAAGAGTTAAAAAAAGTAGATACTTCAGATAATACTAAAACAAATGAGTTACTAATGCAAATTAGTATTATTTAAATTGCTCATTCCGCTAATAAATGAAGGAAACAACAGAGGAACTGACTTCATTCTAGCCTATGGTTCAGTAAGTGTTATTATCTTTATAGTCTACATACGGAGAACCTGATGTTGTACCCAACTTTATTACAGTTGCACAATGATGTGTGCAATCTATTTAATAGATTGCCAACATCTCAAACTCTGTGGGCTCCTTTACATGATCAGACAGCTATTTAGACAGATACTCTTAACAACACAAAAACGACTCCGGCTGGGCGGTTGGTCTGTGATTATGGGAACACTGCAAGCAGCTATACCAGAGGTCAGGCAATCAGCCAGTTCCGAATGGGCACACTTTAGAACAGACTCGGCACTAGAACTACCCCCAAAAGGGAAGAATGTAGAGTTATACAGAGCAGGCTGAAAACCCATTACCAAAATATCCTCTATCAAGAGGAAAATGTACAGAGTTAAAAAATCCCAGCAAGAGTTCAGAGTTCAGAAAGGAAAAGGAAGGGGATAGGTCGCTATCAAGTGCTGCAGCTTAGCTGTCCATTATGTTCGGCTGGTCCTTTAAAAGAAGCTGCAGTGAGGAACTGATTGCATCCGACAGGCTGCTTTTCAGTGCCAGCTCTGCTAACCAGTTAAAACATTTGAGCCCTGCCTCGCAAAGAATGCTGCACAACCCCCCCGTGACCACGACCAGGGTGGATAACAGAGGCCGGATCCAACTCTCGTCTCTCCATTAGCAGAATATAAATTGTGCTCGGCACAGACTTTCATAATCTTGAGTTGAAATCAAACCTGTCTAACTGAGCCTTTACTTGTCAGATCTATCCATTCATGTACAAAGCAATTTTGTCCTACACAAAAAGTGTGCTGTGTAATGAATTCTGCTTTTGTTTCCTGAATGATTGACTTATTATTGATAGGTGAAAACCTGACGGTGTAATCTGTGGTAGGCTGGTATATTGCCCAACCCACTTTCAACTACATAAAAACCTTCCCAATTAATATGTACCGCACCACCTCAGTTGTACTGTGTCTAGTGCAGGCTCTGAAAGCTGCCAATATTGCTGTACCCATGTTTCTGTGTCATTCATATATCATATGGTACTTAGATAAAACATTCTGTTTACTTTAAGCAAATGTATTCTCATCCTGATCCCAGCTAACCTTCTTTGATATCTTGGGAAGAAAGGGAAATGAAGAAGTCACGGAAATGTGAGAATGACACTAAGAAACTGAGTGAAAGTGACAGAGACAGAGATCCAGCACAGATTGCCTTCACTGACCTGCCTCATTGGATCCCTGCGACGCTCCGATGATGGGTAGCATCTAATTAAACTAGTGCTTTCAGCCTGCTTTTATTTCATTCATTACAGCGCACACAAGGCTGAAGCCTGCCTGATTAAACTCTCCCTGCGGCTAGGTATTAGAGAAATGTCAATCCTTCACTAACTAGCCCTTCTTTCTCCCGAAGACAAAAAAAAAAAAAAGACGTTTATCATCCCTCAAGATCTCTCCATTATATATTTTTTTCAAATAGTAAAAGACTTGGGGGAAAAAAAGGGGAAAAAAAGTTTTTTAATCAGGGAACAATTGTACAGACTGTCAGTAAAAGTATGAGGGAAAACTGTGAAAACACCTCCCTGAGAGGAAAGCAAGAGCTGGAATAAATTAGTCACAGTGTGCAAGCAACACACACAGGTGCACACATACACTTTACTTGGTTTTACCTCTGCACACGCAGGTCCTCTCTCTCTCTCTCACACACACACACACTTTCTCATCAGTCTATTCTCCTCCTCCCACCAGCGCTCTCTTTGTTTGAGTTTTAGCTGTCTTTACAAATCAGCACTGTGAGAGGATTAAAGCTACACAAGCCAGTTCCCACAACATAAACCTATTATCACGGTGTTGAGGCTAAATTCTTATCCGCTGCGATATTGTTTCCGGTTTGCTCTGCAGAAGGCTAAATGAGGCCCTTGTTTCGTCTGATAAGATTGCGAGAGTTGGCAAAGATGAAGAAAAGTTACACTTGCAAGTGATAACAACTATCTAAACTAAGAGTTGTGAGAACATTTGGACTGACAGGAAGCCAGAGAGTGTATATTTTTAGACAGGATCTTAATAGGCAACACAAAGGGAAGTGTTAAAAACAGTGGGAAAAGCAAATGTCTCACAAAAACATCACCTCGTCTTTCCGCATCTTCAGTTGGAGCTAACAGTTCTTGTCCTGCCTTCAAACACCTGTCTGTCACACAGACTGGTGAAGGTTTACAAGCAAATGCCATTTTATTGCCAAGACATTGCAATCACCCTGAGTCAGTCTGAGCTGAGGGGCATGACTCGTCTGCAGCCCGTCTCCTTACAACTGGAGACTCAAATCAACTTTTAATCAACTGTTCGTGTTCTGGTTATATTCCTACATAAAAACTGATTGCAGCAACTATGTCACTATTTCTGGAGGAATTTTGGTTTCAGATGTCTGAGAATCAGGCTGGACTCTAAATGTAAGGAATTAATGTGAATTTCTGTGTATGTAGACAGCAACAGATGGTACCAGATTTACTGTCTGTGCTGATTTATCACAGTCAACTGCTGTATTATCGAAAACAGGCTGCATGTAGCACAACCCAAACTGATACCAGACTGATAACAGACTAGCTGCGTCTGACTGCGAGTGGTCGCAAACTTCGATCCTCTCCAATTACTTCAAAAGGCAAAGACATTACATGTTTATTGCACACAGTCGATATTTTGTACATGCCTCAGTCTCCAACCACTGTCTTCATTAGTGTGACTGTACCATAAATCACACATGGAGTGAAAAGTGGGATGGGTCTCAAAGAACTTGCAGCATCTCAGCAATGAAATGGAGGCTACAGCAGGTTTTACTAGCATGCATATGAAATTCACCGACATGCTTCATAGAAGCATATCAGCAGAGCCGGCACTAATATCAGCTGCTATCAACTGATGTACATCGATTGCATGCTAAGCTCGACACGGCGGCCAGACTGAACTGAAGCCACCCTTAGTTTTTACACTCAATATATCATTCATCCAAACAAATCTGCTCCAATCTGCTCAGGGTTATGAAGAAATGGATTGCACTGTATCCAAGGAGAGAGGGCAACTATTACATGCTCAACTCAACTTCAAGACCTGAGCATATTTT
>VUQR01023541.1:0-10179 GCA_015108515.1 Hemichromis elongatus | reverse complement strand
CCTGAAGTAGTGCTCTGCTGATTGGCAATTAGCTGGAAACCTGAGCAGCATCCAATCAGGACAGAGAAGGTGGAGCCTAGACAAAACATAAGAGTTAGTTTAAAGGAAGAAAAAAAACCAACAAACAGGAGACCAAGAACAATAATAACAACATTATTGAGGGAATGGGGAAAATAGCAAAAACAATAGCAGTTAGTCAAAGGTGGTGCCAGTACTATAGTGAATGAATTCGTCAAGCCATAATCAGAGGTAGTGATTTCCCCAAAAAGCAAAATTGGGGCTCCACTGATTTCTGTTCCATTGCGGTAAATGGTTAGTCTTTGGGATGTAATCTTTTTATTGGGCAATCAAAGTGAAAGCATGGATGTTTTCTGCTGTGTACAATAGTGCAGCTAAACTGGAATGAGGTTTAAGAGCTGAAATACTTACCCTGGGTCTTCTGGTTGTGTTTTTTGCTGTTGCTCTTTTCTCAGATCAGCTCTGTGATTTTATTGTCGCTTCTTGTCTTATTAGTTTCCCATAAAGTAGTGTTGAGCCAAACCGAAAAACGTAAACTTGAATACGCATCACTTTTTATTTCACCACCACGCCCAGGTTCAGCCTCTTTGGGTCAAGCTCGAGGCAGAAGTAGTTCAGATTAGTAAAATAAACATTGACGTTTTCTGCTTGAGGATGATTGTTAGCGCTCTGGAGCAAAAACAGCCATCGCTGGAGCCTCATTATCCTGCTTACCGCTACGTGCTTTGAACGGCTAAATAAGTTGGCTCCGCTCATACTGACAGGCACTGAACTTTGGGTTTGTGGGGCTTATAGAGCTCTGAAGTGCAGCACCTTCTGTTTGCCGAGGTGATGGATGGAGCTCATCGGTATTCAAGGTCCTCAGCTTTGTCACGGACTCTGTGGGCACTTTCTATTCAGTAAAACAGTAAAGAAGTGGACAATGCAGGTGAATGAGCCGTGATCTCCCTCCTTGTCTCTTCAGTGCCAAGTATTAGTGTGCCTGTCAGTCAGTGGTGATTAATTGTACTTGGCAATGCTGAGGCCTTGGCACTCCAGAGGATTTTTTTAATCTTTTGAGACTTTTTACTGCTGTCAGATTCACAGTTTATTCACCCTGAATAATAAAACTGACACTGTGGATGAATGGACAGGCTGTACGAGTGAAGTTTAGCTCTCATGCTCCTAAATCTAACTCAGGTACCAGAAATGATTAAACTTTTGGATGATGGAAGGATATTTTATTGAGATGAAACGTATTGTCCCATCACTCAAATGTCAACATAATAGTTTTGGGGGGTTTTTTGCCAGTGGAGTTCTGCATTACACTGGGAACTTTCCTTCTTTTATTATTGTCACCTCAGGCAAAAGAGAGAGCTGCTTTTCTCATCTGGATTAGATAAGTGAATTGTGTCATTTTCCACCTTAGTACTTTCTCCTGTAATTCCTTTTATAGACTAAGAAGGCAAATATCTGCAACCTGGATCACTCTCTTTCCAACATCCTACTGTATTCTTATCTTGAAGCAAAACAGCTCTCATTTCCCTGGTGTCATTTTTTCATAATAGGCCATTTAATGTCATAAAAAATGTGTTCAGCTATTTGCTGTTGAGTGTTTTATGGCTCACACACCTTTTACTCCCCACTCCTGGAAATCTAAAATGTAAATGTCAGGAGAGATGTGTTATTATGCGAGTCTACCCTCAATTAAATGTTGAGGCTAACACCAGGACAGGAGGTGTGCTTGTTTTCAGGAAGGTGCAGCAGTTTAATATTCAGGAAGGCTCTCTGTCCGACACAGCCAGGGTCAGTGTTGAGGTTCGTTGGCTACAGGGGCCAGCAGGTATTCAACGTTTAGCTCCATTTTCCTCTGAGCTGTCTGTGTTTGTGCTCCACTGGTCACACTGTCAGGGATGTCGGCTCTTAAAGGCCACAGCTCCGCTGAAGAAAACCGCCCAAGTGTTTTTAAACTCCCTCTTGTGAGTCTCCCTCTTGAGTGTTACTTCAGCGAAGCAGTGCTCTCACCACACATTATCTCCTCAGGGATCGCAACACTCTGCGTTGTAGAGCCGTCCCTCTCATCTCACCTCTTCAGACTACTGTAATTCACCTGCTTTTCATACTGAGAGCTCTCCCACCAACCATAAGTGTGTGCCAGTGCCAGAGCAGGATGACTGAGACAAAAAGGAAAAACTTCAGAGGACAAAAGAGACAACTTCTAATGATTGTTGAATAGCTGGGTGGTATAAATATGTATGAATGTTCAATCAAATCAGTTGCTGTCCAAGGAATTATGAAAATACCTTTGCGTACGACAGGAAAGTGCCAGCTCTCAGGTCTGTGTATGTACTTTACAATTCATGTCTTACAAGCTTAAGGCTCATATGTTTTTATTCACTTTTTAAAAAAAATATTTGATCTGTATGTGGACAAAGAAAGGAGGTGTGCTCAATATGGTCATCTCGGGTCAGAAGCTCAGAAGCCCAACCTCACAAGCTGTTCAAACTGTCTGTTTGTGAGTGGCAGCTATAAAGAAAAAAGCTGGCTTGAAGGGAGGGGATCTGTGACAAACAGTGGATGAAGGCAAGACTGACTATAATATGAAAAAAACATTTTACAAAGCTGGTCTAGTAGAGTTCAGAGATAAAAAAAAAAAAATAGAATTGGAAATGCGCACAATTTAGTGTTTTCACAGCACTATAATTATTACTTTACTCATTACTATGACTGACTGAGGAAGCAGCAGAAAACATTCAGAAAATGTCAGGCCAACTGGCTTCAGGCGTACTTAGACACTTTCGTACAATGAAAGCAGATCCCTGTTAATTTGGGTAAAGAGCTTATTTGTGAAGTTTTTCTCAAACCAAATTTCACTGAGAAAAAATGGCTATGGAAGCAGTCAGGGTTAAATGACAAGCTAATTTTAAAAAGCTATCCCCAGATAATTGAGTGTTTTTAAAGCACTACCAGCCATATTATGTTTCAAGCACCGATGATGACAAGTTCTATATTTCTTTTCTTTATTAATTTGGTCCACTTGTTGTAATGAATCATTATGAAAAGAAAAAAAACCCCTCTTACTTTCAAAAAAAGCCATTCAATAAGTTAATGTGTGTTTTTAAGAAATGAGTTTGCTCATTGTCTCAATTTTTAATTTGCCTACAATATGTCATTTACTAAATTTACCCACCAGTGTTCATTTTGACAGCAAATATTTATTTAGTTTAAGAGATAGGCTTTTAGCTAAAATGTTGTTTAGTTTTAGTCATAATTTTGGCATCTGAATTCTTTTATTCTAGTTTTAGCGAACTGAATACCAAGATTGTGGTAGACTAAATCTAAAGTTGATTCAGTTGACTAACATATGAAATGTAAAAGTTTTTAAGATAAGATAAGAAGAACTTTATTTATTCCGAGGGAAATTCTTTGGTCATACACATGCTCAGTGCAGTAAGAGAACATTTTGAGTTTGTTATGTTTTGGGGTGATTGGGTGCATGTACAAGCTGTATAAAGTGCTTTGAGTGCTCAGACAGAGTAGAAAAGCGTTATATAAGAACCAGTCCATTTTGTATTACGGGTTATGATTCTCTAGTTGTTCTGTTTTGATTATTTTTATTATTATTCTGTGTTTCAGTTTATTCTGGTTAAAGAGTTAGTTCTTAGGTTTTCTTGTGTCTTTGTAAATTGTCTCTTATTTCCTGTTTTATTTTGATAGTCCCAGTCCTGTGTGCAGTGAGTCTAGTTTTGCTTCTCCTGGTTTCGTTAGCTCTAATTTCTCCCAGCCGTGTTTCCCTCCTGTCTCTAATTCCCTGATTACTCCACTGTGTATTTAAACCCTGTGTGCGCGCTTTGTCGCGTTGTTAATGTTGGTTCACCCTCAGATGGTGTGAGTAGTCTCTGTGTGCCTGTTTAACTTCATGTCAGTGTTTTTTTTTTCTTAGTGAGTCTTAGGTTCCAAGCTTCTAGTTTAGTGTTTTGTTTCCTGCATTTAATGTTTGTGTGTCTCAGCAAATAAAACCCTTCGGTGTTCGAGTCCTGCGTTTGGGTCCTCTCTTCCTGCCTGCCACGATAAAGCAGTTAGCTGTACTCCCAGTCCCAGCTTGTCTGTCTGCAGTGGGTCAAATGTGCGTGTCTAACCTTACTGCACAAGGAAATTACTTCTAATTGGCTACTTCCCAAACTTGTCTCACATCTCTACACAACTTAACTACTACTGATTTAAACTCTTCTCTGCAAAATAAATGTAATTTTCCTTTTTATTCGTTGACAAAAGTCTCAGTATATTTTGTTATAGATTTTGTTCTTCCTTTTTAGTTTAGTTTTACTTATTCACTTGTTTTTATCAGGGGGGAAAAAAAAGCCATTGAGGAAAACTATGATGAAAATTACCTGTTTTTTTAAAAATAAACATACATTGTATGGACACTTGCTGTTTTAATGTTAATGCCAGTGGAGGTTTGGACTTCTTCACTTACTGAGTCAGCAGACAGCACAAATTTACATGGTCTACTGTTTAGTGGCTGAATGGTGGTGGTTCCTAAAGGCTTCCAGTTTGCAATAATATCCTGTATGGTTAATCGTGGAATATCTAGGGGGCGGAGAAATTTTACAGATTGACTTATTGTAATGATGGCATCCTATCTTACTACCATGCTTTGAACTCGGTAAGCTCTTTAGAACAACCGGTTCTTTCACAAATGTTTGTAAACGCATACTTTACGTAACCATATTTTTGTCCATATAGCTAAATATGGATATTGTGAAATCTGTGTCACTCATTTCAATGGTGTGGTATTTCTCATCAACAAGTAAAAAGCACTGGGCCTTGGTGAATATCGGGAGGCGGATGAAGACCTTGTGTTGTTGAGATGAAGTGCGCCGATGTTGACAGAGTAATCGAAACTAAAGCCTCGTTGTCAGAGTTGTGGGCCCGGATCGGACTGCTGCGTGAATCATAGTAATTGGCTCTTGTCTCGGTGGTGGAGAACAACATCCATTAACAGAGAGGATTTGGTGGGAGGGGAGATGGTGTTAGTTTGGCTTTAGCTTAGAGTTTGCAGCTTGAGAGGAAAACGATGAATATTTATGGGGCTAAATCTGTGTGTATATCTGTGAGATACGACTACAGCGTGCAGACCAACGGCAATCTCGGAAAACTAAAATTCATTTGTATTTTGTGTTGATTTCTTGGTTAGTAAATTGTTACTCCATATATTCAGTTTTACTGCCTTTAATCTGGGGTTGGCTCTCGGCTCTGTTTTCAGAGTAAAGAATAAGAAAAGAGTAAAGTATCGGGTGGTGCAAAGAGTTAAGTAGAAGGTTTTACTGGTAACAGCAGGGTTTAAATTCTGGGTGAAACCAACATTGGGACTAGCTTAATTTTAGCACAAGCCTCCTACTTGTTTGGTGGGAGAGGCTGAGAACAGAAGGAGAGCTGCAGGAGATGGACGCCTGTCTGTTTCTAAATTCTGTCTTTTTGTTTAGTTTTTACTGCTCACCTCAGCTTTAATTAAGTCTGTAAAGAATCACAATCTACAAATAATGAGATGAAATAATATATGCACAAACAAGCAAACAATCAAATTATTTTCTACATCATTAATGATGTGATGTTTTGATTGCAGGACATCTGTAAACCAAATGTGAGAAACATGTAAAGGTTTCTTTTGACAACACTGATTCATCCACATCAGTATCCAGCCTGTAATGAGTCACTCGGGACGCCATTCATCTCCACAAGGCGACATGATTGCAACATTCATTTATCTATCGAGGCAGAATTACACCATTTACTCATTCAACTGGACATTATTAGACTGTTCATTCATCTAATATGGAGCCATTACAGCTGAAAGACCTGTTTCAACCCAGGGAACATTAAACCTGCTTCTCAATGATTAGACTCCACTCTGCCACTCATGTTGTTATACTCAGAGTCGATAGGATTGATGAATAGCTGTCTTGCGAAACACTCATTAGATGTTAGTGTTTTCAATTTTAAGGACTGTTTGCTTCTCCAAGTGTTGTCTGAAGTTATTAAAAGCCCCTCAGCCATACTGGAGAAATCAAAATACACAGTGATCAAGTTGAGAGCAACAAAGCATGTCTTTGATCCTGGAAAGGCGATCATTTGAAGATACAAAGCAGCTCCTCTCCTGCTGTTTATAACAATTAAATGGTTTTCACACATGCTAAGAGGTGTAGGCTGATCCGTCTCCAAGCGCACCTGATACTGTGATATCCTCAGCATGGTTTCTGTTCTTTATCTCTGATATATGAATCACTCAGATGTGTTTTCGACTCGACAATCTCTTTTAAGATTTTGATTGGTTCATTGAGAGACTGGATATGAATGTGACAGGCATGTTCTGACAATAAACTTACAACTGATAACCATCCAAGTTTAGTTTGTACTCTGTGGTATCTTAACCCTATAATGCCATTTCTATCATATTTGATATGACATGAGGCATAACTTTAGAATTTTTGTGTAAAATTAACATTGTTGTCAACAAAGTTTCCAAAAATGCCCAATGTATTGAATGCGATACAAAAAACATGTAATAAATATCATAAAAATCTATCTTAAACAACATGATATAGTAAAAAAAAAAAAAGTTGTGGATCTTATAAGATTCAATAAACATCTGTCTTGGGTTGGGTCTTACAGGGTTAATGAGGCAAAGAAAAATGGTTAAAAAAAAAGCTGTTAGTTTGCTTTAGAGAATAGTTACAATATTTGTGGAGCTCATGTCTGGGCGGCATGATGCACTGTACAGACAAAACAAACACTCATTAAACACATTGTCTTTTATTGTGTGGTATGTTGGTTTATAATTCAGCAGGGGAAAAGATTATTTCATTCCCTGTTGAATTTGCGAGTTTGCTTTCTTGTAGAAAAATAAAGAGTCTCCAGTATTTATGGTAGTTTAATTTTAACAGAGAGACAGAATATCAACCAAAAATCCAGCAAAAAGTTATACATTGACTTGCATAAATAAGTATTTGATCTCCTGCAACCGAGCCTGAATTCTGGCTCCCATAGATGGTCACACAGTCAATCAGCCATCAATCAGCTCCTGATACCTGTGTTTTCCCCACCAGCATGGGCAAGACCAAGAGGTGTCAGGTCCCCCTTCTCAAGAAGGCACATGTACAAGACTGTCTTAAGTTTGCCATTGAACGTCAACATGATTCAGAAAAGGCTTGGAAGAAAGTGATGTGGGCAGATGAAACCAAAATTAGCATCAACTTAACCTGCTGTATTTGGAAGAAGAGAATTGCTGAGCTTGACCTAAAGAACGGCATTCGTACAGTCAAGCACACAGGAAAACAGCCCTAAAGCATAATGTTTCCAAGGTTACAGAATGACTTAGAGCGCCAAAACACTTAAGATGGGTTCTTGATAGGACTTTCAGCATGGAACATTTGGATCACCAATGATCCAAAAAACACTTCCAAGTCAATGAGGGAGTGGCTAAAGAAGAAGCACAGTAAGGTCATGAAGTGGCCTAGCACCCATCTAGACCACAGTCCTATTGGAAATCTGCAGATTGAGCTGAAGCTTCAAGTTGCCAAGCGGCAGCCATCTTAGGAAACCAGAAAAACTCCCAAAGGGTGAGAAGAAGCATAACGTTAGTGTCAATCCCAAAAAGTTGATTCTGTTCATCAGGATTTAATGTTTTTAGTGGGAGAAGCATTTCGTCACCCGGGCCGTTAGAGTCACTGTTTAGAAAAGCCCACGATACTCCGGGTTCTTTAGTTGGTCCGGAATCAGACCTGTTTGCATTACCAAAACAGTGGATTTTCCTCATGTGTTACAAAGATGATTACAACACAATATTAAATTATTTTGTAACATATAAATGAAAAAGAATAAAAACATTAATTTTAAGTTAACATTTATTTAGTCTAGGACCAACAACGTATATTCCAACAGAAGTGCAGTGACCTGAGAGTAATCTTTCATTTGCTCTAAAGATACGTAACATGTCACACATCGATCGTTATGCACGCCTCTTAATAATTTCTCTTGTTTCCATTTTGTCTGTAGTGCAAAACATTTTGAAAGCACAAACATACATTCTCTTCAAAATCTTTGTGTCTTTTTGACTGCTCAGATTAAGAAAGACTGGACTTTTCACAAGATTTTATATGACATGCTAACCTTGTGTGTGTTTTCTGCTCTTTTTTTATTGGTGACAGAGGTGTGTGACAGCCCACTGGTCTCCAGCCTGCCTCCATCGTCCTTCAGGAGCTCTTCACAGCTGTCCACCAGCCATGCACCAGGCTTTGCCAAGCTCAACAGAAGAGACGGTGAGGTTTTACTGTTGTTGGGGAGTGGGTCATTCACATATTACTTTTGTTATATTTGGCTCTGGACTTGATTGCGGAGTTCACAGTGCCGGAGGTTCAAAATAATTGTGTTTCATGACCTAATTCTTTGACTTCACATGCTTTGTCAAAACATTTCCTTACGTGTAGATGAATGGTAAATGAACCATGGTGGGGGGTTTTTGCTGTCTTGAAGATATGATGGGGCCTGATTTTTCAAGGTTTTGTTTTGGGGGAGATTAGTCAGGTAAGAGAGTTTTAGGCAAATATATTAAATCTTCTATGCAGTCAGGACATGGAGAGAGCATGATTAAAACGATGAGTGGGCTCACTTACATTTTGAGAAAAGCCAATTGAGTCTATTAATAAAGTAAGTGTACCGTTGAGGTTGTTATTTAGAGTTTAAATCACTCACTCTAATTAATATAGCTGAAGTGAGAAAGGCAGGATTGGCTGTGGAAAAGCCTCGCTGTAGATCGAGTGCAAGTCAGTGCAGGAGGTCATGGAGAAGCTCAAGATGTGGGGTTTCTTTGTAAAGTTGGGAAACATGCCATTGGAGATGCAGGTTTCCCTTGGGACCCTGGCTCTGCTGAATTTCCTAGAATGCTCTGTGATGGTGAGTGAAGACCTGTTCATCCAGGATGCTGAATTTGTTGGCTCGTTGGATAGAAGTATCACACTCTGGAGTGACTGCTCTTTCGTATTGTGGTCCAGGGTACTTATTTTTTTTTTTACAGATTACTAAAACATTTCAACAAAACCCAACAGTTAAAACAGCAAAGGATTAAGAGCTGGTGAACAGATTCACAGGACCGCACATCGGGTACTGAAAGCCGACATCTCACACATTCTGAAACTGCAGGTTTCATCACTCTGACCAAAATTCACTGAACCAGCAGCAAAAAAAGATCAAAACTATGCTTCACGTTTGATTAATCTTGTCATGAATTTGCTATTATGTGGAGATATTATCTGAATTTCAGGAGAGGGACCACACCTCCTTCATGCCTCTTCCGTCCTCAGTCTATAAATGCCCCCTTCTCCAATACCAGCTGCCCTCATTTTCATGCGAACACCCCTCGTCATCAGACACTTAGCAAACTTCTAAGAGCTTGATTCTTACTTACCCACCATCACAGATGCCCTGTCGCTCAGCCCGTCCGACCAAGAACTCAACCGTTCTCCATCTGGTATTCCTCACATGGCTCAGGATCCACAACCGCAACCACTTCCTAGTGAAACCGCCGAGGAGAGCCCGTTCACCGCCGGCCCGTCCGGAGCTCCTTCAAGCAGCCGTTCTCGCTGCTCGGCCATCAGATCCGCCGTAGCCATACCTCACAACTCCTCTCTCCGCTCCATTCAACAATACAGCGGCTCCGATCGCTCCCCGTCACCGCGTAACTACAACCTTCGAACCGCTATCAGAGGACGATCCACCCCCAGCAAAGTTCGCAGCGAAGCTCCACTCCAGACCGCTCAGAGGCGCGTCTCCAGCCCCGCAGAGCACCCCGGAAATCCGACTCACCTCAGTGTCCAACTCTTAATATCCCAGTGCTCCCGCTCTCATTCACAGAACAGAGTTAATCCTTCTCCGGCCATAAATGAAGCCAGCGTCTCCATTAACAACGCTTCCTCGGTTCTCTCATCCTCACCCAGCCAGCAACGACGGCATCTCGCCACCGCTCCCCACCTCAAGCTGCTCCTCCTACTCAGCATGAAAGTTGGCCAGGGTTGCCAGTTCTGTGGTTTTCGATCCCTCCTCTGCAGCTCGCCTCAGCTAACCCTCTCGGCACTGGGTTGCCAGGTCCTCAGCCACTCATTCCTCCTATGCTCAGCCACCTATTCC
>VUQR01023540.1:10944-25345 GCA_015108515.1 Hemichromis elongatus | reverse complement strand
GAGTGAGTTTATTTACAGTGCACAGTAGCAAAAGGCAGGAGCAGAACTAAACATAACCTAAACTGGGACAAACTAACAATAACCTAAACCCAAAACCATAACTCACAAAACACACGGAGGGGAACACATTAGGAGGTGAGACCGGGGAAGAGGAGCAGAGAGACGCTGGGAAACCGGGTAGTCACTGAATAACGCAGAGTACGCAGAATACGCAGACGAACCGACGAGGACCACAGGTAAGCACACACAATAAATACACGCCGGGAAATGGGGAAATCACACACAGGAGGGAGGCACAGCTGACACCAATCACACCTGACGAGACAGAGACCTTCAGAATAAAACAGGAAACACAAAGACACGAAGGGGCACAGAAGGGAGGAACCTAAACACAAAATCCAACCCTAATACAAATACAAAATAAAGATAAACACAAGAAGGTGGAAGAGAAACACAAAACACTGGGTCACCGACCCAGGATCATGACAGTATCTGAGTTCTAATCTAATAATGTAATTCAGATGTTTTCTGAAGGATTGTACCGGATGGCATGAGATTATCTCTGCATAGGTCATTGCCGCCAATATTAACTGTAGTATTTAACCTGAAATCCTGGCAGCAGCTTCTGGGACACAAGCAGCGCATCTGTGGATATACTGATCAGACTGCAAACATCTCCTCAGAGGTCACCGACTTGGCTTGAGACTGAATTAGACACGGGTGGAGAACTCTCCTGCATTATGAGTGGGGGGGAAAGGCTATGTTTCCACGGTAACATATTCCTGGATGGGTGTGAGAGGACTGGATCATTAAACCAGACTGGAGATTTCAAGGTCAAGGGTCAGAGGGGCCGCAGCCCAGCGGGAGCAGCTTGTCAATCTATCATTACAGGGCGCTCATAAACATACAGCACACAACACAGGTGTGACTGAATGAACACGCACGCACACACCTCTTTATTCCTGACAATTAAAGGAATAAAAAAATAATAATTTTTTCTCACTTTTTCTCTTCTTAACGATTTCAGCTCTCTCTGGACATACATTCCTCTCCTCACATCCTCACCACTCAAAAATCAGTCTTAATTGAACGTCAGTTTTAAACAATAACATGTCATTCTTTACGAATACGGCTGAATACTATAAATTCTGCAAGTGCAAGGACATACAGGAAATGTAATGTTGAAATTATTAATTTAGTCGTGTTGTTATGGTCTTTTTAGGTATGCCGTGCTATAGCCTTTGATGGTTGTGGATGTGTGATGGGATTTGCGTGGCTGGCAGTAGCAGTTTAGCTAGCAAGGGCCACAATGCGCAAGACTCTCGTTTATCTTCAAGGTGATTGATAAAATGTTGAACACAGCAGCATTCCTCTAATTTTGTCCAAGAGTTCTTGTCTGTAATAACACTAAACAGAGCAATAAACACTAAAAGTCCAACCAAACACCTCATAGTACTTCATAGTAATGCTTGTAATTTTGTCTACACATTACACCGGCGTCGCTGTAAAATAACAGTATCGTGCTGGTACATTTAGCTAGCAGCTGCTAGTACTTTAGCGGCTAATACTTTAGCAAAATTTAACTGGGAAATTTAGTTCAAGTTTACGTGTTAATAATAATTCTACATTTCAACAATAATGATAATAACTGTATTTGAAAATTAATTAATTTAGGGATTTGTTTTGAGTGAACCGGCGTAGCTGCAACACAAAGACATTTCTTTCTTTTACTCCATGAATGACAGAAACTTACCTGACAGAAGTCAACATTTACAAAACACATTCACCTGCTTAAAGCAGTGGATCAGCTGGAAGAAGCCAAAAGCAAAAGCAAAGCACAAAATGAGAACACAGGCGTGTTTGGTGCGTAACAACAATGAATTCCTTTATCGAAGCTCCATCTTTTCTCTCCCACGTGTCGCAGTTGTCTAGCTCCTGTGACATGTTTTTTTTTTTCTCTTTTTTGCAATTTTTTCTTTGAAACTGATAAAGCAGAATGATCAAAAATAGTTGGAGACAAATGGAGAGCCTCTGGTTTGGAGTTTTGATTTGCGTGACTGGAAGATGCTATGCAAAGAACAAATGATGACAGTTTCCACTGTAGTTCTCTATATCATTATCAACCCTTATCAGCTTTTGTTTTCAAAGCAACCAGATGTGTTACATGTGCCCACTTTGTACTGGGTATCTTGCAAGTGAAGGCAAAAAATAAAAAGAGAGAGCGTGCGTCGTCTAATATGATGTATGTGTGAAGACAGTTAAAATTAGGAACTCAGCTGTGCTAATAAACACGGGGTGTACAAAATATTAGAAATGGCATTTTAATAATGAGCTCCATCCGATTGGTCGCAATCAGTGTGTCAATTTGCAAAACCTTTTTTAACCTCCCATAATCCAAAACTCACCCTCGGGGGAGCTGAGGCTTAAAAAAAGGTGAAATCAATAAAGAATCAAGACTTTCATGTGGACTCCCTTGATCAGGCTGTCTCTGGGGGAAAAAAGTACACATTCCCAATGTTTTTCACAGTTGAATTTGACAGGGCATGTTTTAAAGACCATCAAGCCTGATAACTATTAATGACACGCACAAAAAAAAAATCCAGTACATCAAATACATTATTCAGTATGCTCAGACCTAGATAGGTATACAGTTGCTGATATTTATGTACCACAAACAACTACGCATGAGCTACTTTAATATTCTTTTTGACCAATAAACAAACTCAATATGTATAAAAAAGAAAGCTATTTGGAGGAGCAAAGCAGGATTTTCAGTGGTGATGAGTCCCTCAGCCTGTGGTGATTTCTGCACAGCCCGCACAGGAAGAGATGCTGTATTAACTGATATGTGTTGATGTTTATTAGCCTTGATACAAGTCCTGTACGTTGCTGTGAAAAAGTTAAAAGCAAAATGAAGCGAGTCGTATATCAAAGCGGTTCAGGGCAGGGAAACGTGATTGATCGTGCACCTACTCCTGGTCAGATCAATTTGAATTTCTCAAAATAAACATTTCTATCATTGTCTAAAGTCTGACAGGTTACTGTGAGAAAAGGGTTCACTTGACTGCGTTAATGGTGGAATAAAAACAAAACACTTTGGCTGTGTTGTGTCTAAACGGCAGAGACAATGACACTGCGGGAGATTTGTGTTAAGCATTCAAAAGTGTGAAGAATAAATAAATTAAAGAGAAATATTACACAAAAAAACTGCATCATATTAATATAATGATATTAAAGTTAGCAAAGAGCTGACAAGCAGTGCGTTGGAGGCATTTTCCAAATTCAGTGGAAATATATTGGCTTCCACAGCATGGGGGGAGACCATAATGTAGGGCTACAGCAAATGCTTATAAATGAACAGGTGCTGAAGGTGAATTCCCACAGTCAGATTTGATTGCGTGATGTGCAAACATTCAACGTTGCATCATCAGTGCAAATGTAGCTGAATTTTAAGCTATGATTAAACTTTCCAAGAAGGAGCAGTGATCACTGACTCATGATAATGTGTATCTTTAGTAGTAGCAGCCGCAGGGTCTCAGAAAGCAGGGAGGAAGGTGTTAGAGTTCAGTAGATTTAGTTAAGACTCACTGAGGATAAGAGTGACCATCAATATTATCCTCATGGATGATCATGAGCTGCATACAAGCTGTTTTGTCCAATATCTTAGACACGGATGGTGAACTCTCTGTGTTAGGAAGAAGTTTAGCAAAAAGTAATCTCAGCTCCTTGTTTGCTACTTACATTTCTGGAGGCACCTGCATATGGTGGCTGCACTCAGCCATAGAAAGGGGTGTAGAATGAACTCCCCCCACCCCCCACCCCTAGCAGGGTGACTGGATAACAAGTGTGAGGTAGTGAGGGAGAGGTGGAGAAAATAACCTCAATTTACACTCATTTTCACATTTCTTTGGCAAATGTTGCAACATATTGGGTTTTGCAGTGGCAGAGCCTGCTTTCTGTCCGGTGTGTGTGAGTGTGTGTGGCATGTGTAGACAATGGGCAGACTCTCCTGGTCTCCTAGTTGTCCTAACCCCCTGCGGCGAGGCTGAATAACACACCTCATCCTGGGCTTCTTTTCTCTCGCGCACTCATTTTCACACTCCCCTTTTCTCCACTTCCAAAAGGCTGAGACAAAAGCAGGCCTGTGTTATCGCCACTTTGTTTGCGAGTGTGTGCGTGAGCTCCTGTGCGTGTTTGTGTGTATGTAGAGGTCCTTTCTTGCTCCTTCAGGAAATGGTGCATCAAAGAGCATTATGTAGATGCTTGAATAGCTGCTGTTCAGGGTCTCGCTGTCTATCGGGGGTCGCCGTAATTTTGTCCGCGCCTTTCTTTATTTTAAGAAAGAAAGTAAAAGTGATCACGGCAGAAAAAAAAATGTTACTTTAGTAACAAGGCTTTACAAAGCAGCAATATTTTACATTTTCTTAATGGTTTTTCCACCTTCTCTGTAGACAAATATGACGTCTCAGTCTTATGAGTCTTATGAGACTAATCACATTATTATTTTTGCTGTTTTGCTTAACTGCATCCTAGAACTGATTTTTCAGAACTTTAAAAGAATGAGCATGACAGCCAATGATTAAAACACCATAGTCACTCAGTTCTGTACTGCAGTGATGCTTGCTGTACTAAATAGGATCTTGTACAGTAAGGATCACCGTTAGCATCAGTAGACACAGCTTTTCTTCCTCTGGGGCTACGTCCACACACGTGGGTTTTCGTTTGAAAACGCATCGTTTTGTCTCCGTTTTGTCCTCCCGTCCACACTGAGACGGAGCGAAAACGGAGCGTTTTTGGAAACCCTCTTGAAAACGCATCGATCTGTAAACGCAACGTTTTCACGTAGTGTGGACGGCCAAAATGGAGACTTTTGAAAACGATGACGTATGTTAGTCATATGATGCAGTCATGTGACCACTTTAACCAAGATGGTCAGACGGCATTGTACCGCAGTTGTTTCGTTTGCTCAAAGTTTTTAGTGGCCGTGTTGAAGATTAATGTGTACTCATTTGTAACTTGGAGCAACAGCTCCACCTCATTATCATTCCATTTGACACATTCGGTGCTTTGTCTCGCCATTTTTTCGCTCGTTTTAAAGAGCCGGAAAATAAATAAACAACACATGGAAATGACGCAGGTCGTCTCGTCTAACGTTTCACCCATGCGCGGTACTGGACGCGCAACTGTGTGAAAAACGACTTAAAACGATAGTGTGGACGGGGATCGTTTTTGCACGAAAGCTCCGTCTTCCGATCTATCCGGACTAGTGTGGACGTAGCCTGGGTGTTCTGGAAAACATGGAGTCTTCAGCATGTGCTGCAATGTGTTTAATGAAAAGAAAAAACAGCTTCTCTAACAAAGCCAAGCTCTGTCACCCTCCCTCATACATCTTACATCTATATGCAACCATTACGTACTACCCTGCAATACAAGGCAAATCTTCCTGATTTTTCTATCTAAATTTGCCCCCTTGCATTACACAGTTAATCATTTACTTCAACCAATCGCTCCAATCTTAATGCCCGTCTCAGAGAACCATTTTATGTCCGTTTCCATTTTTCACAGGACTTGTGATGAACTACAATATTAAACCAGGTAGAATGCTCATTTTCTACCCATCAAAAGGCTCAGCATGCGAATGTGAGATTCCTGCGGTGTAGTAGAAGAGGAAACGGATCACTGAGTCTCCCTAAGGTCCTGCACAGTGATTAGGCTTTAGATAGGAGATCATCAATTCATACTGGGATCTATACCGGCTGTAATGATGGGGGAGTGTGTACAGTATGTGTGTGAGTGTGTGTGTGTGGGGAAGGGGAGCAGGGGGAAAGATAGTCAATTAAAATGTGAGGCAGGCTAAAGAGAGTGATTATGTGCTGACCTTTCCAGCAGTTTTAGACACCCTGTCCGTGAAAGGGTTATAAGGGAGTCTAAATGGAAACAGACACACACAGATGCACATACACGCTCACACACATACGTAGAATTACAGACTTTCCATACACTGCATGCCCTATGGATTGGAATTAATTAAACTTCTAGGTGATATAGTGGAGGCTGATTGGAAGCTAATGTCCTTCTGACTGTTTACCTGCCCAGGGCTGGAACTACACACACCATATCTAATGAGCTGAGGAGTAGGATGAAGAAAGCGCAGCCACACACACATTCTCTCCTACACACTGCTGGGCAATTAAAACCCTTCCTCGGCCGAGATTGTGGAAGTTGTAACGGCTTGCTAATTCTCTGTGACTGAGTGGTGGTGGAAAGGCCTGGAGTGTGTTTGTTTTTGCATGTGCACAGTTTGATGTAAGTTGCCTGAGAACTCCTCATTTGTGACTATGTACAGTACAGTATAACAAAAAAAAAGTCCAGCTGAACATTCTCACAAACTCCTGACCTTCAGATCAAAAAAGCCACTGTAAATACTTTTACTGCTAGAAGCGTTTTGTTAATTTTCAGGAAGAAAATGTGAACAATTTCTTATTTCTGATGGGGAGAAATAAGGAAACGGGGACCTAGCTTTTCGAAAGTTGTGAAGCGCTCACGTCTAATTGTCATTCACCAGATGTCTAAAATTAGGATCTTCTTGTTTTCTACCCAGACAGTATTTCTAATCAGTCAGTGTTTATGTAAATGTGGTCTCACAAATCTTACACTCTACTCTGAACTCACCTGCTCAGTTTCTGGAGATAAATGAGTCCCCCTGGATTTGTGCTTTCTGTTGGACACCTGCTCCCCCTTCTTCACCCCCTCCTGCCATGTACTTGCAATATTTCTTAAAAATGTGTGATTATAAACACCTAAAATGTTATATTGAACTTTTTTAAATCGCTAAAGTCTAGTGAAAGTGGATATGATGCCTTTAGGCATGCTGTTCTTAGACAGTTTTGTGAAATTACTTTTACATTAGGGTATAACAATTGTAAAACTGGGCTAGTATATAGCTGGTTTTGTAGATATTATTGACCTGATTTATTGATAAAAGGCTTGTATACAATAGTCTAGTACTGAGCCAGGAATAGTCAGTATTTGCTAGGCCAGAAGTCAGGAAATATTTGCAGTCAGTTGCCTTGTTTTGATTGGGGATGCCAGATAATATCATGCCAAGGTGTTGGGGAAAAAAAGCCTGTCCATCCAAACTGTCAATTTTATTTTACCACTGACAAAAAGTTTACTTAAAGAAATTTAATTCAAAACTACCAAAAATCTGCACATTTGAAATCTGACTTTGAGTTCAGAACAAACGGATCTTTCTGGCACGGCAAAAGAAGCAAAAAAAAGAAAGAAAAATCTGGAATCTGGCAGCGAGTGGTGCATGCAATTTTATATGTTTTCAAACTCCGAGTCAAAAACCATCCAGATTGTTCCGTGTGTCATTAACATTGTTGGCTGCAGCCCAATAATACCTAAGCAAAGGAAAACAATACCAGTTAAAGATTTTATGAAGAGAAATCTGCCATGATTGCAATGGCAAGTCAGCTCTTCTGATCTAAGGCACCATACCAATGTTCATTTCCACAAATGACATTATCACCATTCTTACAGCAGCCATCTTAAGTGTGCCATCCATTCATGGCTTTTCAAGAAAGTTGATTTGAAAGCAATCTCCGGTGTCTGCAATCCTGCCAGGGAGACATTACACTGGGCGTGGGCAATGTTAGAGAAGGCACGACATAGCAATAAATATTGAAACTGAGAGACAGGGGACAGTGATAAAGGGAAGAATAGCAGTAGACAGTGCAGGTGGACATCCTGCACGGGAGGCAGTCGGCGTGCAGGTTGGCTGTCCTTTATGACTCTCAGGGCTCATAATAACTGAGCTAAACGTTTATATTAACACGGCATATCAGCCTTGCCATCAGAGCAGTCAATGATAGAGAAAGAAAAAAAAAGCACACATAATTATACCGGGGGCCTCGAAATGAACTGTCGTTAGTTTCATAAACATACAGAAGGAGGGAGGGATGGGAAACGTGAGAGAAAGGGAGAGAGAAGCAAAATCTAATTTACCCCTTCAAATCACATTCATAGGCTGGGACTGTCAGGGACCTCCTGAGAGTAAAAGATGAGAGAGAGAGAGAAAGACACAGAGAGAGAGAGAGACTTAGGAGGTGGAAAAGGTCAGGGGACCTCAGCTTAGAGGAGATAGCCAAATATTATGTTAATATGGACTCCATTTTACATACAGAGCTAATCAGCGTGGCCCAGAATTAAAGGGGCAGATAATTAATTCTAGAGTAAGGGGTTATCCTCTTTGCCTATTGTCTTGGGCAGGAAAGAGGAGGGCAAAGAGAGAGCAAGGACAGAGAAAGGGAGAGGAGTCCCTCAGCCTGTGTTGAACATGCAGTGATAAGGGACGAGCCGGGACACGGGAGGAAGCGAGAAGTGACAGGAAAGGAGAACAGGGGAGGGATTCAAAGGAGAAAGTGCAAAAGTATGTTGGATGGAAGTCACACAAAGGCAAATCATATAAAAAGGTCCCGGCGTGGCAATGATGTCTGCCAGGGTGATTTTTTTACACCTTCTTCACATCTATTCTCTCATTTCTATCAATGGGAAAAAAACACACTGTGAGGGATGGACTGACTGGTTTGGGCACGTCTGAATGACCATCAATGCATCGGAAGGTGTGATGATGGTGTTTGATAAGTGCACTTGATATATATCCTGTCAGCAGCATTGTGAACTACAGGGCAAAGGTGCTGGGCTTGGAGGTGATCTGTCCTAACAGATAATATAAGTGAATCATATTGTGCCCTAAATCCAATTTTTCTCTAATAAAAAATTGCAAATAAATATCAGAAGGATGAGATGTGATTTGTAATCCAGCTTCACCTGTTTATCATTTATATCTACCTATCTGATTTAAGTGACTTTGAAAGTGGTTTGGTTGATGGTGCTAGGCGGGCTGGTCTGCTGGGATTTTCCAACGCAACCATCTAAAGAGTTACAGAGCAGTTGAAAAAACAGAAACTATTAGCATTAGAGCATTTCTGAAGGCACAACACATTAAACCTTGAAGCAAATGGGCTCCAGCAGCAGAAGATCACACCGTGAATTGGAAAAACACCGCCTGGTCTCATGAATCCCGATTTCTGCCGGAGCATTTGGACGGTGGGGTCAGAATATAGTGTAAACAAGTCATCAAAACTCGATCCATTAGAGCACCTTTGGGATATGGTTGAATGGGAGATTTGCATCATGGATGTACAGCTGAAAAATCTGATGATGCTACGATATCAATATGAACCAAAATCTCTGAGAAATGTTTCCAGCAGTTTGTTGAATCTATGTCATGAAAAGTAAGGCTGCTGAGGGAAAATAGAGCTCACCTATCAAAGTGTAACTAAGAAAGAGCCCAGTGTATATGAATATTTAGTATTAATATATTTCATGTAGCTTTATTCCCCCCTCCCAGCAACAAAGGCATGGGCAAAAACATATGCTTAAACTGCTGAGGCTTGGAAAAGTGTGGTTATGGTGAAATACTGAAAAAGCCATTCTAGTAAATGACACAATTTCCATTGTTTTTAAACAACAGTCCTGTGTCCGGTAATGGGACGGGGTTTGAGTTTTCATTACTCTCTATGCCCTGCTTAGCTCATATCACAAAGTTAGTGTTGGCATACATGCATAAATATAGCATTTAAATACATGAATGTATGTATGGTTGAAAAAAAGATGCACAAGACATGGTGTAACTGTTATCATTTGTCATTTTAGTCATTTTATATGGTCTTTTTACCCTGACCTTTTAAGTAACAAGCATTATACAGCAGAACACATCTAAAGGTGGACAAAATTTGGGGGGGTTTTCAGTGCAGTGCACACCTGAAAGCTCAGCTCTTCTTTATTTCTCTGCTTCAAGAAGCTGAACCGATTCTCTCTGTCTGTCTCTGTTATTCCAGGCTCCTGTTTATACCGCACACACCCGTACGTTCACTCTCACACACTCGCGTGTGCAAGCTGAATTGTCCAGCACAGCGTAATGCAACTTTACACACAGAGAAATAAAACCACACCACGCAACAGTGTCTTATTGCATTAATGTGACACCGCACAAACAAGAAATATTTGTACATACACGCATGTTGTACTGCGCACCCAGCTTAGGCTGAGTATGCCCTGTTTACATGGACTAATGTCTGTTAGCAGGTACTTACTTTGAAGTATCATCCCACCATGCCTGTAGAGCAAGCTCAGATTATGTTGAGGCTGTCACTAAAGGGTATAAACATAGGCCTACACAGACGTGTACCCACACTCACTCATGCACAGTCAAAACCGCATACTCACACACACACAAACACTGAGAGCTTACATTGTATCAGTCTCCCTAAGCAGTCTAAATGCATCGTCTAGCTGGCCTCAGAAGGTGTGCATCGCCGTTCTGATTTACATACGTGAAGTGCAGCAAATGCAGCCCGATGTTTTCACCTCTGCAAAAAAAAGATTACACCGGCTGGCGCTTTGCAACATGAAACGTTCCAGCTAAAATGTAATTTTCACCCCCCATTGTTGGGGGATGAAACCAGGCAAACGACAAAAGATGGGATATGACAGAAGAGATACGGCAGAGGGAGAAAAGCATAAAAGACTGGGAGGAGAGAGGGAAGGAAGGATAAAAGAAAGGAGATCCAAGTGTTTGATATTCCAGGAATCACAGCTCAATGGGACAGAAACCGCATCGACTGGTAAAATAAGCATAAACTGACCTGTGAGGTAAAAACAACAAAAATAAAAAAAGCCTGCTTCCAAGTTTCACCGTGAACCTTCCTCTTTTTTCCCCTCTCTGTTCTCTTTATTCAAACTTGAACATTTAACACTGTATTTAACACTGTTAATCAATTGACCCCCATTGTGGGCTAATCCCTAACTGTGCCTAATTCACTGGGCTCAAAGCGTTATTCGACTTAGCTCTGTTCACTATCTTTTCAATGACATTTACCCAAATGGGACTAATATGGCCTCACCAGATTCACTTAATTTCCATCTGCTCAATTTGGTGCAGGATGAGTATTAATATGTGGCAAAAGAGGCTCGATTCATCCTTCCTTTCTCTTGTTTCTGCTGAGACCAAAGCGGGTCAGTCCTGTCTTCAAAAATACATGTTTTAGTGGAAGACACTTTAAAAAGCTTATGTGTTTTATAAGTTACAAACACGCTTCAATATCTTAGGATCTTGTAGAGAAGGAAAAGTGAAGCTTAACAATCTCAAAGCAGTTCAAACAAAACATCGGCTTCCTTTGCTCTGGTAGGGAGTTTTAGTGTCTTTATAAATTTCAGCCAATGTATTTCATAGAAGCAGTGTTTGCTGGTTAAATCTGAGCCGTATTCAATAGTAATGCAATCATCTGAGATTTTACTCCATTTTCTGTCTCTTCTAGCTAAAAGACCAGATGACCGGAGTGTGCAGCTTACACGTTATACGCATGAAAAAAAAATACAGCTCAAAAACACAGAATGCTATATATGTCGTTTTTGAATAAGATACCAAATTACCGTCATTTACTTGCATGGTTTTAAACAACTTTTTGACAGACGCTGTTTCTTATCATCAAAAAAGTTATAATAATAAAAAGTAATCGCTTCCTTAACCTAATATCTGGTTGTGCCAGTTTTGGCAGCAAGAACTACAATGAGGTGTTTGCAATAACTGGCAACGAGTCTTTCACATCACCGTTGAAGAATTTTGATCCCCTCTTATTTGCAGAACTGTTTTTTAATTCACATGCACTGATTTTCCAGCATGAACAGCCTGTTTTGGACATGCCAAAACATCTCAATAGGATTTGAGTCCAGACTTTGACTAGGCCACTCCAAAACATTCATTTTGTTGTTTTGAACCCTTCAGAGGTGGATTTGCTGGTGTGGTTAGATCATTGTCCTGCTGCGTAATTCACGTGATCTTAAGCTTCAGAGCACAAACTGATGACCAGACGTTCTCCTTCAGCATTTTCTGTTGGAGAGCAGAATTTATGGTTCCATCAATCAGTCGTCCAGATCCCGAAGCAGCAAAGCAGACCATCGCTCACGACCACCATGTTTGACCCCTGGCATGATGTTCTTTTACGAAATGCTGTTAGTTTAATGTCGGATGTCACAAGATAGCTGCCATTTTTTGGCCAGGCTTTTTGTTGATGTTGAATCATGAACTTTGACCCTAACTGAGCAAGGTGAGGCCGGCGCTTCTTTAGACATTGTTCTGTGACCTCCTGGATGAGTCGTTGATATGCTCCTGGAGTAATTTTCAAAGATGTCAAAGACTTTATTTCTCAGCTGTTTCTTTGAATTGTGGCATGATGTGTTGCGTTTTGAGATCTTTTAGCCTACTTCACTTTGTTTGACAGGTTTTGTTAAAGTGATTTCCTGATTCAACAATTAGGCCTGGATCTAGCTGTGGAAATGAACTCAATAACTTATTTTTTTCCCCCTTAATAAATGGAATCATCATTTAGAAACTATATTTTACTCAGGTTATCATTGTCTAATTTTAGGAACCGATTGATGATCTGAAACATTTAAGTGTGACAAATATGCAAAAGACTATGAAATATTTTTCACAGCATGGGATGTTTGAGAAGGAGAAATAAAAAGAGGGAAGATTAAAAGAAGGAGAGCATAGAGAAGCAGTAAGAGAGGTAGGGGAAAAGGAAAAAAGAAAAGAGAGAAGAGATAAATGATGAGATGGAGAGCCGAGAAAGAGGAAAACCTAAAGGCAGAGTGGGAGAAGGAAAAAAGGAGGACAAAAAAAGTAGAAGAAAGAAGGAAAGAAAAAGGGTGATAGGCAGTCATGTAGGTTATATCCTGGTGTCATATCTTTAATGTGAATTCTGAAACCTCATCTTGTTTTCTGGAATCTAATGAACATAATACAGTTCTGCCATTGCACCACACTTGATCTCACCCTTTCTGGAAGTCACACTGACATAGTTAAATCTCAATAAGTGCAAATAACAGACAGCAGTGCATCATGCCCACTGAGCTAACCCCTGTGCTTTTGAATTTATCAGTAGTGCGTCAGCAGATGGCATTAGGCTGGCATGTTAGTGGTGTAAACAATACAACATATACTATATTGTTGCTTGTCAGGGGAATATTATCTGCAATTTGCCTTCATATTGCATATCTCTTCATCTCAGTGAGGTACTGGAGGTTCATTGCTTCAGATGAATCAGGAATGAAGAAACATTTACTCCGAAACATTGCCTTGGTTGTTGGCAATAACAAAGTTCTGGCCCAAATGAACTCTAGCTATGTAATTGTAAGGGATTTTTTGTTGTTATTGAGAAGCGTTTTTGTACAATTACTCCCATTTCCACTGTCAGATATATAAGCCATTGGAAGGAGCAGACTGCACGATGGTTATCATAACTCAGAAATGCATTAAAAAATAACTACGCTGCGGCTGTCAAAGACAATTGCATTTACACGCACGCACGCATCCACACATGAGTGAGCACTTAGGCGCACATACGCGCAGATGCAAGCCTACTGAGGCAAACATGCACACACATTTAAGTGCACACATACGGAGAGAGAAGGTGTTCCCACAGATAGTGGACTCGATGTTCTTAATCCGAAGCAGACCCCATCTGTCTCCCATTATAAAGACTCTGCTTTAGCCCCAAGAATGTCTACATTTCATAAATATTATCTGGGCCTGGCAAAGCTGGCCGGACAAAAGCCAGAACGCAGAGCGTTTCTCAGGGCCGCATCAGAGCATAATTAGCAATCATAACATCATCCCTACATGCCATGCAGTCTTATTCTCTAGAAGCTTCTTAATTGCCTTGAGGTACAAAGAAAAAAAAATAAAGAAAAAAATAAAGAAATATCTATTTCCTTAACCTAGAAAACATAATTATATAGAAGTAATAACAGCTTAAAAGTGGGTCAAGTAATCCCGAATAAACAAAAAAGTTTAATGAAATTACTCCACTGGACATGGGGGCAAGTTATTTTTCTCTGCTTGAAATCCCACACACACACACACACACACAGAGACACACACACACATACACTCACACAGACACACACTACTGAAGGCAGCAACAGCACTTTGGGCGATAGAGGTCCGGGGTCAAATATGTTCCACTGAACGAAAATGTTGTCCTTAAAAAACAAAAAAACAGAACCAAGAGAAAGAAATATCTAAACTGTTCACCTTTCATTTTCTACGGCTTAAAACACCCCACGTGCAGGAGGGAGGAAACAGCAGATGATATACTGAGGAGCAGAGAGAGAAAAAAAAAGATGTAAGCTCATTACTGAGACAAGTTTTAAAACCAGAGAGTGGAGAAGAAAAAAAAAGAAGAAGAAAAGTAAAAGTTAAGCACTTCCTGAAACTTCGGCTTCCTTTCTATCTATCTTTCTTGAAGAGTTTACCCCCTCCCTGCCG
>VUQR01023535.1:9718-30574 GCA_015108515.1 Hemichromis elongatus | reverse complement strand
GGACCCCACAGAACTGCTTGCCAATATAGACTTCTCTTTTCAGTATACACAAGTTATAATACAAAACTAGTTGTCCTGATGCATGAAAGTACCTGCAAATACACACATACCTCCACCCCATCCTCTCCAGTGTATCCACATCGGGTTACTCTGCAGTCAGGGACACCAAACACCGTGGCGAGGGTGGAGGTCATGAACGTTAGCTTACTAAGATCCTCCTTCAATCCAGCCTGGAGCACACGAGACATAGTGGGACCTGGAGACATGAAAATAAATTCTTATCTGCAAGATCTGAGACACCTAAACTGCAGAGGTTGACTCTTCAGTTCACTAAAGAATTCAAAGAGGAAACAATGAAAGATATTTTTTTTTAAACAACAACAACGTGACTGAAGAAATACTGATAAGGAGAAAAAGAGAATCCAGCTAAGATGGTGAGCAAAACAAGAAAAAAAATTGGAAGGAATGACCAAAATTCAAAGAAATTATGGACAGAGAAAGAGTGAATGATGGAAGCAGTGATGAAGACTATAGGAAGGGTACAGAGGAAAAGAAAAAGAAGACAGACTGTCGCACAGATAATCTACCTTGCACAGCAATTAGTGCGCAATCAAGAAATTCCAGATCCACATCAAAACCTGCATATTTGAACTCTGCCAGTCTGGCCTGAAAACAAAACACAGCCACACACATCAGATGCTTTTTAAATTACAGCCTGTTTGCTGCATACATTCCCTGAATTCACCTTCATATGAGCAGAGTCCTTGTCAGCACAGCCGGCGTTGGAGACAACGTAGAGGTAGCCCTGGTCTGTCCTTGTCACAATGAGGTCATCAATAATCCCACCCTGCTCATTAGTGAAGAGAGTCAACGTGCCCTGGGAGGTGGGGTGAGAAAGGGAAATGAAAGCAACAGGAAAAAAAAGGACACTGTGGACATGGCATATACACCAAGTTTCTCTTCTTTAAGTCTCTCTTGCGCTCACTGGATTAGCAAATACTCAGAATATCAGAAAACCCAACTCAGTGAAGATGCAAGAGAAAGTGCAGATTTACACAAGCTGGGGAGGTCTCTTGGGGCCATTTCTAAACAACTCCAGATTCCAGGATCATCAGTTCAAACAACTGTAGGAAAGACAAACAACCCAACAACCACAAGGACTCAAGCCTGTCAAACTGTACACTGCTGGAACGCCATCGTCACTGTCCACAGCGAGGGTGCTAATTAAGAAAGCAGCACAAGCTCCAAAATCAGCACCTTCAAGCTCAAATGGAATAAAGGTGAGGCCTTCAAATCTAAGAACGATCTTAACGATGGCTACCAAAAGCATCTGGTCAAGTTGGATGAGGGACATTTAACCAAATATTAGTGAGGATGTATGTATATGTTTGAGCCTATATCTTTATAATTCTTACTCTTCGTGGATTAGAGAACATCCAGTTCATACTGGTCGAGCCAGTTTTTATTTTTTAAGTTGATTAAACATGTATATTTTATAATAATTCACAGAACTAGAGTGAACCGATGCCCTCATGTTGCAATGGATACAGTCTCATTGCTTTTGTTGCCAAATACAACAGGCAGCTGCTTTAGAGGAAAACCTCTCAGTAAAAACTGTGAACTGGCTGCTCAGCACCAGTTCATAGACAATTATATATATATTTTTTTTTTTTTAATTAAGGTCAACATGTCAAGTTAAACTGTGATCTTCTGCTTGTTTTGTGCTCACAGCTTCCCCTCACTCGCCTCAAAGTGAACAAAAAGTCAGTAAAAGCAGTTTTAAAAAGAAACAGGCCTTCGTGTACCTGGTTGGCCTTGAGTTCTGCGATGTCGGCAACCACCAGCGACTCCATGAACTTCACCCTGTCTTTGCCGTGGACTTTGGTCTGACAGAGAAAAACAAAAAGGCTGTAATCAAATCTTAAAGAGCTACAGTTTCCTGGAGAGTTGGGTGGTAAATAAGAACCAGACGCTTTTAGACATCGTTTTTACTCTGCCACGATGTGACTAACATGTACATTTCTTCACTTGGCACATATTGGTTGTCACAGGGGGGGGTCACACCAATATTTACAGCAGAATATCTCAGAAAGTCTCAAATCCAAGTTGCGATGTTTAAGAGCACATGCCTCACCTGCAACATGTGGCTGACATCAAAGATGGAGCAGTGCTCTCTGGTGTGCATGTGAGAGGCAATGTGACTGTCTTTATACTGAACGGGCATACTCCAGCCTGCAAACTCCACCATCTTTCCCCCCTGCTCTCTGTGGAAGTCAAATAGCGGAGTCTTCTTAAGGTCAGCCTGGGGAAAAGAAAACATCAGGCTTGTAGTAAAAGTATACAGATTAAATACAGTGACTACTAATTTCTTGCATGCTATAAAATCTATTAAAGTGTTTCTAAATGGTTTCGTAGTTCTGCAAATACCACAGTTAGCAGGAACATAATAACAACATCTTTAATTAACACGCAGCTCGGCTGATAGGCCTCTCTCTCCTGTCTGACCTTTGAACCAAATGGTGAAGGTGGGCTTATCAGTCACAGCAGGAGCAGTGCATTGTGGGACAGAGTGTATCTGCACCTTTCCAAACTGTCCACAGTCAGCTGTTACTGTGAACAAACCGAAGGCATGTGGCTGCTCTGGTTGCAGTGTCAACTAGACCCCCTTTGTACGCACTGATATTTGTTTCAACAATTGTTTTGACCCAAACCACCTTTGTATACAAACCCTCAAAAGCACAGGGACAACACGAGTGACCAAAAAGCTGGATGAAGGGTAAGATGGCTCGGTGTTAAACTCAGACCTTGCTGACAGAACTGCAGAGTCAGTCACTCGTGATTTTAATAAAGAGATTTTGTGCAGCTCACTGAAGTGAAGCAGGCAGGGGGGAGGGCCACTCTGCTGTAGATTATGTGTGCATGGGCGAGCCGCTACTGTCACATACTCACATGTTAATACTGTATTCAATTCAAATGAGTTTTATTAATACAGCACCCTATCACAACAACAGGCACCTCAATGAGCTTTATATTGTAAGATAAAGACCCTACGGTAATAAACAGAAATCCCAACAATCAAACAAGCCCCCTATGAGCAAGCATTTGGCGACTGTGGAAAGGAAAAAGTCCTTTTTAACAGGAAGAACCAGGCTGAGGGAGTGGCGGGCCTCTGAGGTGACCTGTTGGGGGTGGGGGAGACAGGATACAAGACACACCGTACGCAGTAACAATAACAGAGCACGATTTCTTCAGAGAGACCATTAAAAACATCATCTAAATCTCCTTACAGTCCGCAGGTTATAGGTCTTTAATTTTTCTTTCAGTAGTATTTCACTTTTCAGGGTAACATCCTGGAATAAAAAAGTCCTATAATGTAGGATAAACATACCAGAGGACCAACGTTGCAGAAAAAAATTGTATTAATAAATAATATCGAACACGTGAGAAATGAAATGAGTGAAAATTCTGCAAATAGATAAATAACTTATAACAACAAAAGCTGGTATGAAGTCTGACGCCATAAGCCTTTGGCACACTTGTAAGGACTGAAGTTCACGGCTCTGCTTACCTCTGTGCTGGCAGCCCGTCTCTGCTGCTGCCTCCTTCCCACACATCCAGCTCCAAAGAACCGCAGCAAACCGTCCCCGGCAGCCCGCAGCCCGAGCCCCGAAGCCCCGGCTCCAACCGTCAACCGAGCCCACATCATGACACCTGAGTCCCCGCTAAATTCAGCACGCACTCTCGCTGCTCCTGACAGGGTAACACTTCCGCTGTGCTTCAAAACTCTTTGGACTCCTCACTCAGTGCAGTTTGCGCTTTCCTAGCAAAACCCACATAAAGGGTTACGATTAGCCGCGAGTACTTGTGGGTAATGTAGTTGCTGGACCGCTGGCGCCCAGACGCTTGCTGGTTGGTTCAGCGAATCACGCTCAATCTTATCAAAGAAAACACAAAGAGGGTGGTACCTGAAATATTACTGGCTTCCCACTTCATTCATTCTTTTCTTTTCATTCATTCATTCAGAAAAGAAAAGAAAAGAAAAGAAAAGAAGAGATTTATTTACAACAGTTTCATGAAATTCTGGTGTTTTATACATAACAAATCCTTAAAGTTTAGTTTCTTTGGGAAACTAAATCCAGAATACAAATGCCTCATTTATATCAGTTCAGTTTGAGAAATGTGGAATTGTTTCATAGCATGTTTCGGGCCATGCATACAGTAAAACCTGATTTTCAGAGCCCTGTGCAGTGCCTATATTTTCACACCATACCAAAAAGCTTTTAGGCATAGCTAGCAAAGACGAGCTTGAAAAATCTGCAGATTGCGGAAATTCAAATAAAACTTTAATGCTACATTTATTGCTAGTTGTGCTAGGTGTGTTCTTCTTCTTTGAGATGATGCCACAGCAGATCACCTTCCTCCATTTCACCACAACCTTAGCATTCTTCTCTTCCACACACTCTTCAGGTCCTCCCTGACTACATCCATGAGTCCTCTAAGGTCTTCCTCTTTTCCTCCTGCCTATCAGCTCCATATATCCACTACAGCCATGCCTCTGGATTTGTCTCCAAACTCCTCACCCGAACATCTCCCTTTGATGGACTCACTTACAGGTCCATCCTGGTCACTCCCAATGAAAATCTTAACATCTTCAGCACCTACAAATATTGCTAAAAGAGGTACAGTCATTTGAAAAGTTGTGCATCGTTTTATAATCTGTCTATATGTAAAAAGCATGGACCTTGGAGACTATGCAGACTTTTTGCTCTCGTGAAACGATAAAGAATGAAAGGAACATCACATGGCTTTCATTTTTTGCCCAGAGCATTTTGATGACTTTTCATGATGACCCTAACATCCTTTATCAGCATTCAGTTTAACATGACACACAGTTACTCCGCCCTCTCTGTACATACTACATTGTGAGGATTTTTTGGCCAGGTGAAGCTGCCTGACTGTGATATTTGTCCTTGTGAGTATTTATGAGTGTGTTTATCCCTCTGTACCCCCATCACGCCCTCCACCCAGATCTTTGAGTCATCCTTTAGCCTGAGCAGCTAATAATAACCCCATGTCCCTTCTGCTATTTTAGGCTTTAGGGCCTGGAAAGCTGGGGCGTGTGCACGAGCATGTTTGGATCAGGGGTGAAAAAAACTAGGGTGGGCTAAATCAGACACACAAACATAGTTAGTAGTAGGAGGGGTGGCTCCGAGGCATCCTGCAGTTGCTCGGTGACACTCAGGAGCAGTAGGACCATTGGGAAAAATCTACACTTTCCCTTTAAAACATTAAGATTCCACTGTTGGGATTGAACTGGAGTTTATTTGGATTTATTTTGTCACAGTGCGGCTCCTGAAAGGCCCATCGGGAGATCGAACTGATTTAACTGCTGCGCCACTGGGTCCAGCCGTATGTTTTGGCCATCGGGTGTCTGGATGTATGAGAACCGTGTGAGCAAGAAGAGTGACTGACGAGAAGAGACGAGCAGACACAAAATCTAACAAAGTGTTTGTTGACACGAGGTAGGTGGGAAGAAAATGTTGTTTCTTTTTTGTACTTTTACCCAGTAATACATATCTGCTCAGGTCCATGAGTTTACATTAGGTAGATGGTTTCAGTGGGCTAAATCATGTATCCCACTCATAATGAGGTTAGCCCCTAGACACAAACCTTTTTTGGCCCTTGACTGAAATTCAAGCAGCACTGTGCCTTTATCGGTCAGGCAGCCAGCTTTAATAATAGCTCTGATTAACCATCTGCCCATATGACCTGTGTGTTTTCTCTTCAGATAATCAACCCTCAAACCCTGCTGCTTTACTCCATCAGCAGAATATATCATAAATTCCTTCCTACCAAAAAAGAGCTTATCTGTGTTATTTAGTATCTTTGTCTTACACTTCATTCAGCCAGGCTCCAAAAAGACTGGGAATTCCCACAGCATAGGAGAAACCAGGAGAACCAGTCATGTGACAGTCTGGGAAGCCACAAAGCAATGTAGGATAAAGCATGTAGGCCACTGAAGGCTTCACTAACAACCTTTGTGGAGATAATGTTGTGTTGGAGTAAAGGCAAACACATTACTCTCCTGTCTACAGCATGAAACAGGGTAGTGTTGGTGTCCAAGTTTGGGCCTCTAAATTATAGCAGAAGTGTGGGCATCTGCCTGTGAAGTGAATCTCAGGAGAAAGTGGGTTGCAGGACAGCAACCCTCAGCACTTAATATGGTCCAAAGAATAAATCCAAATATATATACTGCTCAAAAATAAAAAAATATATAAATATAAAAGATGAAGGAAGCACTGTAAGCACTTATAACACAAAGTCAGTTCTACCTTAGGGATGTCAGTGTGTTCATTTGGGAAGTATAAACCATTATCGATCCATTTTAAATGCTTTCACTAAAATGAAACTGACAACAGGCTCACCAGAGAAGCAAAAACAGGGCAACCACTAAAGAAATGGATCGTTTTGCAGATGGTACAGACCGTTGTTCTGTCCTTATCCCTCCTGAATGATTTTTCTCTTGTTTTGCTTTTTTCGTAGTGTTTTTGTGACTACATAGGAGATCCAGCTCTAGTTTAACTAACTTTGGGTTGTGAGTTTTGGGTTTTTGAGGAGTCAAAGTCCTGATCTGACCTTAATCCAGTAGAAATGTTCCTGAAGTGAGCATCCTAAAGCTTTTCTGTATGGGAAAAAGTTCCTCCAAGATGGTGTATAGGATTGAAGCCAATAACAGATGTTGAAAGCAAAGGCTTAAAAGTTGTGTAATACTGGCACATTTTATTGATAGATAACCCAGTCTGAATTTAATGCTTCATTTAGTTAATCTGGTTCTACTTTACTACTTAAAGCACTTTAATCTTATGATGTTTTCGGTCATATTTATGAAAATCCTTTTTTCTTGCAGCTGTGGTTCATTTTCCAAAGGCAGTGATTGAGATCAGTTTAGTTCAAATTTACCTCCATGCCACCAACTCGCAGCAGCATTCACTTCAAGAAGAAAGACAATGTTAGAAAGGAAACCTCAAACATCAGGTGATCCCCTGTGAGCATGCATTTGGTGACAGTAGGAAGGAAGACCTACGTTTTAGCAGGAAGAGACCTTCGGTAAAACCATCTTAGGGAGAGCACAGAGAGATGAGAACCAAACACAAACTATGGGAGAGAGCAGACAAAAGTTGATGACTGAGTTAAGGTCTGAGCTTCCACAGGAACACAGCTCTACTATATAAGGATAATCTTTACAGACCCAAGCTTCAAATTTGTCATTATTAAGGAACTTTATCAACAAGTTTAACAAAGACGGGGCTCATTAGTTGAGAGCCTTTTGGAGCAAACAGTGAGCATATTTTCCTCCTCATTTTTCTCTCAAGACAAGAAGACATGTCGAGGCCTTCTTCCACCCAGACCACTCCTCAGTTCTACAGGGTCAGCGACAGAGATCTGACCGAGATCGAGCTGCATTCTGTCGACTCCATCAACGACCTCCACCGAACACACCCCGAGCACGGCCACAAAGGTAAACTCGCCCCAAACGCACCATCCACGGTGCGGCGACACATACAAACACTCACACTGACTTTGACTGAATGCGATTTCAGGGACGAGGCCTCCTCGTCCGGTGTACACACCTTCGCCAAATGGGAACATTTACACATGTGACATGACAGCTGCCAATCAAAGAGGTCACTCAGGCAGCAAATCCTGGCAGAGCCGACTGCAGGACATGCTGACGCCAAGTTCATCCCGGGCCTATGCCATGGGCTGTGCTATTATCACTTTGCTGCTGCTCACAGTGTTACTCATCTTTTACTTCTTAGGTGAGATTTTAAATAAATAAATAAATAAAATGTGCAAACCAAAGCAAACATTTATTGTTGTCTGCCCCTCTTCTAGTCCAGCAGGGCGGCGCACTACGGATGCTGACGGAGGCAGTGAGAGAAAAAGAGGCTGCAGCCACAGAGCTGTCACTGCTGATCCAAGAGCTGCATGCACTGAGGCAAAACCTGACAGCCAAGAGAGGAGGAGGCACGTGAGGAAGAAAAAACAAAAACACCAACAGTGTTTTCAGATTATTACTGTAGAAATAAGAGGTTGGAATTTGCCTCTAAAGTGTTTTTACAAAGTTGTTTATTTACAGTTTTCTGTCGTTCATGATGATGTTTGATGGGATTTTTAGTCAGATTTTACGTGAACATCCCAAGCTTTAAATTTGCCTTTTCTTCCATGGTAACAAGACACTGTTTTACTATTGGTTAAAGAAAACCTCGCAAGAGTAAAAGTAAAACAAAAACGATTCTGTTTGGTTGTCATTACACTGTTATTTTAGTCTTCCTATGTAATCTCCATAAATGGTTTATTTATAATAAAGCATTTACTTAACCTTGAACTAGGCCACAGAAACACCAAAAAGTCTAAACAGCGTAAATAGCTGTAAAGATACTAGTTAATGATTTTAGCACTTATGTTATTGGGCTGTATCCCTAAAGAATACATGGAGTACATTACTATATAAATAACAATTTGCTCAACTGTAGGGATTGTAACTTCAATTTGCAGGTAAGTAAATGATTTGTTGGACAAAGACACAACCTTGGTAGTTGCGTCTCTGTACACCACCACGATGGTTTCAAATAAACAATCAAGTAACTGTGACTGAAGTGAAGTCATAAAGCTTTATTTCAAGGGGTTTAACAAAAAAAAATGTTTAGAAATTACAGCAATTTTTAAACAAAAGTGTCCCCCAAAACTAATTGGACAGTTGAATGACATGCAGTTTGATGGCTACATGAGGCCTGGTCCCTTGTTCTGACAAACACAATATCCCAAGCAAAATGTTCAATTTGTATTTAAAAACTTTTCACGGTAATTTTGAATATGAGACCCGAAGAGATTATTTCAGTCCTTATGGTGCCAGAGGCCACCATTAGGCTGAAAAAATAAACCTATCATAGAGTTGGCAGAAACTTTCAGAAAGGCCAAATCTGCAGTGTGAGTGCAGCTCAGCAGCACCAAAAGGCCTCAAAGACCACAGAAGACTATTAAAGTGCATGATGGCAAATTTATCTCCATGGATACCAACTTCACAACCTCTGACCAAGTCATTAACACTCTGGCAATCAAGAGATGATTACCCAGGAAAACACGAAGGGCAGATTAGACTAAAAAATAACCGCCACAGCTCTCAAAGAAGATTTTAAAAAACAAACTTTAGAGTAATGAAATTAAAATGAACTTGGACCACACTGCTCAAGTGCAACCACATGCTACAAAACTGTCATTTCCATTAGTAGTATTAGCATCCCCATGAACTGACAACACCGTAACAAAAAAGCTCAGGTCAATCGTCCACCTCTCTGCTCTCGCTCTTCTTGTCTTGGCACCCCTGCCCCGCCCAGCCTGGGTAGCAATGACACATGAAGTGTTTGTGGAAATGTTTGGAAGAGTCAGCGAGCCGGTGGCCAGAGCCCAGGTGTCTCCTGGTGCAGCGTCCATTGCTGTGGCAAAGCTGGAGGCTGCAGCGCTCTGCGTCAGACCTCAGAGATCGAACGAAGGGACCCAAGACATTGTGGATGTAGTCTCTGAGGAGAACGCACTGTTTCTGGATGGTTTGGGAAGATCAATATGGTTACACACAGGCACACACACACACACACACAGATAAGGTTTTCTCACATGCACACCTTGTTTTTGGCGAATTTCAGTTCTCCCCACAGGACAACTCCAGCTGCCCCCAGTGATGCACTCTCCCCAAGTGTGTGCTCCAGGTCCAGCTGCACACACACATGCACACACACAGTTTGTCATGTCACATGTTTAAAGTCTTAATGTTATGATATATGCTAAAAAAAATCCTACCTTACTGAGAAACTTGAGTGAGTGTGTGAATGCTAGCCTGGCATAGGGAAGGACGGGTGTGGCGTGGTCGGTGTTGTTGTGATATCGCCAACGTGACGCCACCCTCAAAGCCTCCAGCAGTCTGTGTCTGGTTAAAGAAGGCAGAGCTGCCCGTGAGTAAGTGTAACCACCCGTCTGGCCATGATTTCTAACAAAAGCTAAATGACAGGACTGCTCACACCCTCGTCATGACTGGAGATTTGAGTGCCTGAGGCAGCAGAGTGTAAGTGAATGCATTTCTGGGTTTGCTGATTTTCTTGTACCTGACCATTAGAGCTGCGTCTGCAGACCCTGCCATTTTCGGTGGCAGGTAGATGCTGGGGTAGAGAGCAGAGGACTTAGCCCAAAGCCAGGACAGCTCATCATTCTGCTGCCTGCTCACCTTTAAGCAGCGTCCTGTGTAAGTTTTATCTGATCACACAGAGATACAAATAAAGACAGAGATCAGCTTGTATCATCAGATTGCTTGAAAACCAACATGTTCAACGCTAGTGTTAGATCGACCTTTCTTTCTCTTGTGCTTGTTAAAGCAGGCGGGAAACCCATAAAACCCCCAGAAGCCTTTGGGGCGTTCTCCGACCGCCGACTGAAGCGTCTCCTCCATGAACTTCCGAGCGCTCTCCTCAAACATCTGCCTCGCCAGCGACGTCACTGCCTGCTCTGACAGATCTGGTCGCTCCTGTTTCACCAGCAGCTTGGACAACCTCCGGTACTCCATCTTAGATCCAAAGTTCGTCTCCCACAGCGGCCGCCATTCCTCCCAATCGATGACAGCTAGACCGCTGAAATCTGGTCGCAGGAGGTCGGACAGCTGCGTCACCGTGAGGGAGAGGTGAGCGGCGAGGTCGCCGAGCTGAGGGAGTCCTCCATTCACTTTCTTGCCATTTCGGGAGAGGTATGGATATTTCCCCAAGTGGTCGCGGTAGAAGATGGTCATTTCCTGAAAATATCAAACATTTTAGCTTCTTTTCATTGTTTTTTCAGTTTTTTGCACGTTTAATCCTTGCTACTGTCACTGCGACCTCAACAGCCCTCTTTCTATAGATTTCAAGTACAAAATCAGTAAAATAAAGAGAAGTGACAAGTCACTTTAGTACATGGATGAGGGATGATCACCTGTCCCTGGAAGCGCTCCTTCTTGTTCTCCACAATATGAAAGTCTCCCAGGTCCAGGTGGATGTTGTATCGCCGCAGACAGTTTGCCGTGGGCATGTTCCACACCAGGATGAAAGGCTGGTTCTGCAGGACGGGATGAGCTGCAGCCACAGCTGGCAGCGAGGTGCCGATGAAGGCATCCTCCTGGGGGGAATTCTGTGGCAGCGAGGTGCAACGGAGGGAAGAGATGCGGAGGACGAGGAGGAGGAGGAGAAACAGCTCCATGGCTGCTCAGCCACAGATGTGTCCTTCCTGGCAGGAAAAAGAAATTGTACTGAGGAACTTTTCTGCACTAGAGATTGTTGACTTTGTGTATACAAGTACAGGCCTTATGTCTGACAGAAAAACGTGATAAAAAATGCACAAATAAAGACCAGTCAAAGCTATAATCATAAGAAAGCCTCTTTATTCCAATCGTTTCTCACCCAATAACATATATCCAAATAACAACTAACGTGATGAAAATAACAGCAATAAAAGGCAACAAGTTACTTAAGTGGTTAAGATTGGTTCTATTTGCACTGGTCCCAGCTGTCACTGCAGAGGATATGAAGTATTCATCACTTAGTGCAACAATGACTGTGATTCAAATTATTTTGCGAGAAATTCTACATCACAAACGTAGAAAAGCTTATTTCTAGTTTTGCTCATTTCAAACCTTTCTGAAGGAGAGAGGAGAGGAGCTGGAGCTGCTGTTGCGCTGCAGGGAAAGCAGTCAAGGCCGATGTGGAGCTTCAAGTTCCTGCTGCTGAAAGCACAGCCACTGATTCGTGCTTACGGCTGAAGAACTCCAGCTGAAGCGAGTGGAGCTGAGAAATGGACAGGTGGAGGTGGAAGGTGTGCATCTTCGGTTGAGCAGCAAAGATGAAACTGCAGCCTAGCACCTGTTGCGCATCAAGCCCCGCCCCCGTCCCTTAAAAATTGCACCGATGCCGCCATTCAGACAGTCCGGGATGGACTGATATTTCACTGAGGTGAGAGATATGACTCACCCTCTCATCCGATCACAGCTCAGATTAGATTCTGCTTCGATCGGGGATTTTTTTTTTCTCTCCCCAGCGGTAACCTGGATTCTCCGCGCGCACTCGGTGCCGACCAGTAGTCGTGCTTCGCTGGAGCTGTGTGGTCCCAGTGATGTGTAAGGGTAAACGGTAAATGGATTGATTCTTATATTGGGCTTTTCTACTAACCGAAGCACTCAAAGCGCTTTTAACATGACCTCCCGCTGCGCTTTTGCGCATGAAGCGGCGACAGCGCCACCCTTTCTCGACATTTGGAGGCCAAAACACATTTATATGGAAGTCAAGCAGTCTAACAGCAATAGTGAAAATAAAGATCTTTAATTTATTGACTCGTTTCAATAAAATCTCAAAACCCGGATTACAAAAAACACATAAAAAACAAGAAGGAAAATATTTATTACGATATGACCCGGGCCATAATCTGCAGTGGGTCTGAGCTCCTGCCTGCAGTTAATTCGCTTATCTGCCAGAAAAACCACATAAAACACTCTGGGCTGTAAATTCTGCTGTGGCGCGGTCCCTCTTTGGGAGCTGGGAGCAGAGGAGTCACGTTTATGCTATGCTCAGGTTCCCCCTGAGCCGTACTGGTGTTAACAATTACATTTATTAAAGCTATTTTCAAGTAAACACAGCAAACCGAATCAATGAGCTTAATTCTGCTGCTGCGGATCCCGTCTGTCTATCATACAGGATACACTGTGCAGTTAGGCTCAAACATCAGTCACTACACTTAAAAAAAAAGTACATTCTGAGTGAAACTGTAAACTAAAAGTGTTCAGTGTGACTGTTTACTTCTTTGGTTTGCTAGCACAGTTCACTTCTTCTGACTCAGACCAAAATTCATATGTGTGTGTGTGCTTTAAATGTTTGTGCTTATTTCTGTCTTTTGGTGTGTATCTGACAGTGATCATCAAATGTCCTTGTGCATCCAGTAGATGGGAAGTCCTTTAGCATCCTTGTACGGAGTTTCAGTCAGAGTCTGAACTACATGCTGGCCTGTAGACTGAGGAGGAGGAGGAGGAGGAGGAGGACAAGGGATAGTGGGAGGAGGTGGTGGCGGAGGAGGAGTAGGGATGGATGAAGGAGGAGGAGGAGGTAAACTAAAGGATGGAGGTGACCCTGCAGCACAACCACTTCTTGAGTCTCTGCCCCCTTGAGCGTGCATCTTTGTTTGCGTCTGCACGCTCGTGTCCTCACTCGGCATTCGGGAGAACCTCAGAAGCGTCTCCATGGGAATGAATGCCGTCATGGCCCCCGCGTTCTGCACAGGTGTCGACAGCACATAGCCAAGGTGGGCGTAGAAGTGCTGCTTATCGTGGGTTGTCAGACAGAGACGCTTGAACCCTCGACTTCTGGCGTAACGTTCGGTCTTCTCCATCAGAGTGCGGCCGTAGCCCTTGCCTCTCTCCGCCTTGGACACAACTACTGACTCGACAAAAAGGCTGCCGCTGCGACCCACAACCCGGGACAGCCTGGCGTGGCCGAGCAGCCTCTCCGTCTCCCCGCGGCCCAGCAGGAGAACCAGGTTGACGGGAAACTCCGGGCAGGATTTCTGGAGAGAGTGAACCCGGGCGGCCCGGCTCCTCTGCCACTCACCGTTGACGAGGTCTGCGCAGGGAGCGAGCAGGTCGGGGCGCTGGTGGATGGGAACGGCGTGGACCTTCTCTGGCTCCTCGGAGACTACGCGTAGCTTCTCTTTAACGTCTCCGTCCAGTGTCGAGATCTCGCAGAAGCTTTGTCGCCTTGGACCGCCGGACACTGACGTCACGGGTTCAGACCTGTGACGATCAGGGTTTCATGTCAGTCTCCATTTACCTTCTATGGTTAAGTGTGAAAATATCAGGAAGTGTCTCGAGCATGCAGTTCCTCCTCAGCTGAGTGGTTAACAGTGTCTGTTACCCAACAGGCAGTGCGAGCAAGGATCAGAGATGAAGGCATTCATTTGCTTTCAAAACCGTACCAGAAAAAGCAAACATATATATGTATTAATATTTAAATATAATTTAAAGTTATATATAACGCTGGATCGTACAGGTGGATGTCGGAGCTGCGGACACAGCAGGCAGCGCTGCAGGGCAGCAGCAGCTTTTACGTGTTGAATGCAGAGAGAGGAACTTAAGAAACATAAAAAAGCTGCAATATTACATCTCTCATATCATATACCAAGTATGATGTGGGGGTGTGACTGAACTAACTCGTAAATTGCATTTTATATACGACATATACGACAATTCTCAGATACACATCAAAGTGCAATCGTAGCCTCGCTCATGGGTTTTTAGATGCACTTGAGATGTGAGAGGGTTTAACTGATGGATTTTCTGTTCATGTACTCTGAGGTCCTGATGTTTAGCTGTTATCATTCGAAATGGGGAAGCAGCAGTTATCTGTCACAATTTCACCCCACAGCTTCTTGAGAAAGGCTGAAGTGCAGTTTAGTCAGCATAAACTGACGCTGAAACTAACTAATTCAACTCAAAGCCAAACTATGTTTCCTAATTCTTATGTTTCAAATCACACATGAAAACTTTTCTGTGAGGTAAAAACCCCAGATGCATTCACACCGCAGCGTTATATATATATATATGATGTTTTAAATGATAGTCAGCCAACACATGCTCGCTATAAGTCGTCCACATTCGAGCCATAGTCATAATTCATAAGTCTACATTAAAGTCGTCTCAAAGGAGAAGCAATCCATCCCGAAACGACTGACAGTGAGAAAAACATCACAGTTTTCCCTAATTTAAGGTTTTCTTGGATGAAATAAATAAAAAAAAAACTCACCAAGAGAGAAACGCTGAAGCGAAACAGCTGACTGTCAAACTGATTTGAATGTGTTACTGGCTATGCAACCGTATGTCACATACTGTCCTTCAACAGGAAATGGGAGTTTACTGTTTTCTTCAGTAAGACACTGACTGTGTTCTTGTCGATGTCTGAGTTTGACTTTAATTATATTCAGTATGGAACAACATAACACTTACATCAGGTGTGACCCAGTTGCAGGTGTGTTATTTGATAAGGAAGAAAAAGACATAGTACTCTATTTTATTATATTACACTTACTTTAACATAAATCACAACAAAAAAACTAACATTTATTAATTAACAAAAAAAACAAACATCCAAAGTTACTTTGTTTAGTAAACTAGTGAAAAAAGACAGCGAAAGGGTGGGCTTTTATTGTGAAGGGGATGGACATGAAAAAGGGACTTTTGAAAGTAACAGGCGTGACTTTGAATTACTTTACACTTTTATTTATCACCAAGAACCAAACTAGAGACGGGCAGATCAATCCAACTATCGATAGTATTGAAAAGAACCCTGGAATTGGTATTGTGTTGATACTAGTGCAATAGGATCTAGTCTGTAGCACATTTAAAGAACACACTTTGTGCTTTGGAGACAGACACATGCACATTTCAGGTCTCCATAAAATCCAGTATCAAATGCATTAAAGGCTAAAAGATGTATTTTATTGTGTTAACTCAGTATTGTAGAATCACAGGGATTCAGTGGTTATTAAATTTGTTCAGAACTTGCAAACTTATGATGATTCATGCCATAAACAACTTTTACATAAGCTGCTTTTATAGATTACAAGTATCAGTATTGGCTATACTGGCCCAAAGTTACTTGGTTTTGGGTTGATACGAAATATCAGGAGCATCACACTCCACCACTGTCTACACCAAGATAGAAGTACTACATACACTAACCGTCTATTTTAAAGTATGGATATTATTTTTCACATTAGAGAAAGCCCCACATAAGCAGGGCATCAAAAAATTAGTTAAAACTCTTGTTGTTCCTCTCCACGGAAATCTTTAGTAAAAGGCGAAAGATTTATACGATCTGAAGAGAAACAAGAGCGTACTGAAGACAAACTGAGGAACAGCCCGATCCCATTCTCCGCCATAGCCGTTTCTGCTGCGGTACGCACGTTAAAGTTTATAAATGCTACAACTAAACAGACTCAAACTACGACGCGATAATACTGTTCAGAAATTTCACGCCACAGTTTAGGGGAACATAAACGCTATATGGTAAATTCTTAAATATACTATAAACATTTTCACACGCGCAATGCATTATGGTAACACGGCGGTCAAAGCCACGCCTCTAATTTTAGTCGTGAATTTCCTACTTAATTTTTCCCTAAAACAACTCCCACTTATTCATTAAACACCAATGTGATGATGTGACGTCTAAATGAAGAAAGCATGTCAGATTTTCTAACATCAATTACTAAAAACTTTACTATTCCGAGCTTTACACGAATGTTTCACGCATGCGCAATAGACACTTGGTGTCGCCGGCTACATTCTGCACATGCGTAGTATATCGGCGGTTCGTGTGTACAGCAGTGTATAGTCTGTATAGTCCTTAAATACAACAAAACAATACTAAAATATAGCAATATCGATAATATTATTACGCATGTATGCCTTAAAAATAAGGGATTACTCGTCATTTCAAAATTTTGCAACCTCTCTCACTTATAAGATGCTTCTTTTTATGGTTTTCCTTGGCCAGATATCCCAAAAACTTTTATAACGTAAGGTGTGAAAGCAAAAAGATAAACATAGAGTACCTTAAAGGGAGCAGAAAGTAAGACGCTAAACTAAACGCAATAATGCTGTTTTAATGCTCTCGTTAATGAGAAAACGGATTTATTACAGACAAGATGCATTTTGGGAGTTGTAGTATTTTTTTAATGATTTACTCCCACAACTCCATATCCTAAAATAATTCAGACAATTCCGGATAAAATGTTGGCATAAAAATAAGACACACGTGACAACCCAACTGACATGTGTATTGTTGGAAAGGTGTAGTTACATGGCTAATATATAATTTTTAAATATATATATTTATGTTTGTCAACTACTCCTCCCTTTTTGGCGTCCACTTCTATGCAAGTTAAATGAACTCGCATTCACAGCGAAATGCTAGCACGTCCATGTGCTTACTGACAGCTTTCGGCGTCAATAAGCAGAACCCCGTATGTGCGTAGTGACGCTGGTTAAATATTACGAAGAAACTCATTTAAACTTCATTGTAAAGCAACTTCACCTTATCGGTTGCTTCCTACCACCACAAAGTTACCTACATTTTTTAAAGTCTCGTGGTTGGTTGCCGTTTCTGGTCGTCCTTTCACAGCAGTTTGTTTCACAGCTGATCTGCGGTAAGCTCTAAATCTGGCTACACGACTGTATAAGCTTACGACCGTCCATAGTGTCTGCTCCTGTATCAGTTTCACCCTACCATCAACACCGGTACGTCCATAACGGGAGGAAATGCTGCTGTTCACGTCAATAGGGCGTGCTGTCACGTCTGCCCCCAGCGGATGGGAGTTGTATTATACATACACAAAAAGTGACAAATTAAAGGAAAACCTGTTCTGTTGACCTTGTCAGTGAGATCATCAATGGCTTCGTTGTATTATAGTGTATGTGGACTATTTTGGCTTCTATTTAAATAATGCATAATGTATGATTTATTATTATAGCTTTGAAAATGAATCACATACAAGCACCTTTAGGAAAGAAGAAAATGGACACATGGGGAAAAAAAGGAAAATGACATTAACCAAGCAGTGCAGTAGTAATGAGTAGTCTCTTACTACATAGGCTGAAGGACAGAACATAATAAAGGATCACAAATTGCCTGTGAGAATCAACCAAAGTTCAGTATTTCATGCTGAAATTACTGTACTGCAAAGAAATGTCATTTGGTCCACAACAGCGGTCCCCAACCTTTTTTGCACCATGGACCAGTTTATGTCCAACAATATTTTAACGGCCGGGCCTTAAGGTGTTGTGAATAAATACAATAAAATAAAACCAGCATCAGTACTAAAAAAAGAAAATGTATTCATAACACACAGGAAAAGACCCAGGGAAACTGAGTTAATGATAAAAACAATAATTAACAATAAAAACTATAAATTTCCCACCCGAACCTCAACTCTCGCAGCCCGGTACCAAACGACTCTCAGACAGATACAGGTCCATGGCCCAGGGGTTGGTGACTGCTGCACTACAAGACTGAATAACCAAAATAGTTTTTATTAATATGGCACAGAAAAGTTACATTAGAAATTTAATAAAGAGGCAAAATTGTATTTTTTAACAAAATGTTTTATTTATTTTTTTTCCATTTTTAAATCCAGGACAACTCATTCAAGGATAATCAAGGCGAAATAAGCACTAATGTTATATTAGATGTTTTTTTTTTATAGCCTTTTTTTCTCTTTACATTGTGTCAGAGATGATGGTGAATTTTATCAGAACTGGTCAAAGTAAAACAAAACAAAAAAGAATATATAACAATACATTAATTAATTCAATACAATGAAGTGTGGAGTCAATGATGAATAACAATGGCCCAGAAAACATAGGGTTGTTTATTGTTTTCACTTCTTCTGTGGTACTGCAATAATCACCAGCACTAACTCAACTTGATCAACAACAGTAGAGGAAGAAACGGAGCGCGCTCACAAAGTTCTGCACCCCAGGCCCCCAAAGAGGAAACACTTTTTTTGTTAATTTAAATATTTTATCAAAGCTTCTGTTTTGAATCTTCATAAAATGTTTCTAAAACTTATCTTTTTTTAAACTTTCCTTCTTTTTTTTTGCCTTTTTGAATTTGAAGTTTTCCTTTTCAGGGAATTTTTGTTTTTTGTTTTAATCTCCATTTTACCACAGTGTATCCGTTTTTGTAACTGTGGTTGCCTATATGTTGTACCCTTGTACCCCTGTACCCCTGTGTGTGAGAAGAGTGTGTGTGTGTCCATGGGTTGATGTGTCCTTGGCTGAGGCTTGGAACAACTTGGAGTTGTTTAAGTGCTCACGTGAATGCAAAGCCTGCACATGTGAAGCTCGGTGTGTTTTCGGACGTGTGTATGGAGTGCTTGTGTACTGTACGTCCTTACACTGCTTTTACCCGTTTTAGGTGACCGCAGCAAAGGCATTCATACTGAGAGGTTGAAGCTGGCTCAAGCAACAGGATATGTGGCATTAAGCTAGCTCTGTATGTGTATCATATAAGTGTGGTGTGTCTAACCAAAGTCAGCTTAACAAGGGGTCTGTTGAGCTAGTTGTGCACGAGGGTGAGCAGACTTAAGTGAGCGTCTCTCAGTGCCTACACAGATGTGTGAATGTGTGTGTGTGTGATGGAGTGTGTTCATACTCTGAGGATTTATATACCTGGAGGTGAGCCAAGTACACTTTCATGCATTTGCACCATCTGTGTAAAGCTTATGAGTCTCTATAGCCACTGCATGATGTGGGAGAGGACATATGTCTGTGTGTCTGTCTGTCTGAATGTGTGTTTGTAGTAGAAGGCACGGAGGGTGGTGTGGGAGGCTCAGTCTCTCAGGTCCATGCTGGAGCCAAACAGAGCCACCAGCTGCTCCTCATAGTGGGCGATGTTCCTCTTCATGATCTCCTTACAGGAGCCCAGGAGGCGCTCAAATGCCTGGATGTCTATTACTAAACAGAGAAACAGAGATGGATGTGAAACACACCTGAGGATTAAATTCAGTTGTCACAACAGATTTAAACAGTCCACTAGGGTTACTGTTGTGATGTTTCCCACAAAAAGTTACTTTGAAGTTACATATATGTGTAAACACAGGACTTTGTGGATTGGAGTGAATGTAATCATCTCCATCTTAACATCGCAAATACAGAGGGGGTGGTTGTGGACTTGAAGAGGGGTAGGAGGAGGACATAACCAATACCAACAACCACCCAGAGCACTGAAGCAGAAGTCGTCTTTAACCACAGATACTTTGGTGTGCAGTTCGACAGGAAGTTGGAGCCACATGGAGGTGGTATACAGTAAGGGACAAAGGTCATATTCTTAACTTTGAGGAATAGATATCGTTTTGCTGTTTATGATGTGAGGCGTTATGTGCTGAAGCCTCCTGCCTTTGGGATGTAAATTTCCTACAAAGAATTCCCTTAAAGGATTCATCTGTAATGGCTGTCCCCAGCGCTTACATTAGAATATCAGGGTAGAGGTATTTTTGAGAGGCAAGTATAATGAGTAGAGTTTTGATTAGAATCATCTGAAGCTGCCAAGCTGGAAACAGATCTCACAAGAACCACACTTGGACCCCGAGGTCTCCAAAGTACCAGACAAATCCACCTCCATCGGGACGAATGCTTACGATCGCATTCGTCCCGAATGAAGGAACAACTTCAATCATCAGTGAAATGTTTCTGATGCATTAATAATACATTTAACAGACTGCTTAGATGCACTGTGACAGATATAAACAGAACTACAGGCGCTAGGGGACCCTTGAAGTCCTGCTCATCTTTAACAACAGCGGGAGAATAAGAGGAGTACAGCAGACAGCACATGTCGCTGCAATACAGATTAATGACACTTCCTCTGCTTAAAAGGTCGAGCATTGTTTGAACAGAACATACAGTAAAAGACAATACGGATTAGAGTGTATACTGACAGTGTACGTGTGCTTAACACTGAAGAGGAGTAAACAGAGAAACACAGAGTGGAGCTAACGCACTATAAAAAAAATTAAGTAGCTGTTTTGAACAGTTGATAGGAAAGTTAATAAAATCTACAGGGACGTGACAAAAAGCACAACGAGCTATTAAAAAAAATATAAAATCATGCTCATATTTTAAAACTGAAGAGCTGCTCATACACACTCTATAGAGCCTGAATTAGTGTGCCCACTTAAAGGCAAAATAATGACACAAAGGCCTTCCAAAAAAAAAAAAAAAAAAAAAAGGGAAAGGAA
>VUQR01023533.1:63006-78632 GCA_015108515.1 Hemichromis elongatus | reverse complement strand
GGGGGGGTTGAGTCTGATCTTAGTAAATCTCAGAAGGCTATCCGTTACCTTGTTGGGTAGATAGATATATTTACTGAAATATTCATGTGGGGGAAAAACTTTGCTTGGGTTGGCAAAGCATAGTTACACATTTTGCCTCTACTCTGACTGGCTCAGTAACTCTAACCAAACCAAGAGCACTAGCCAATCAGACAAGTCAAACATGTCAGTAAAAACTGCAACTGATGATAAGGTGTCCAGAGGGTCTGCTGGCAAACATCAAGTGTGATGCTGCCACATGTTTGTCGGCAGGTATAAATAACGTGTACTCTTAGCTACCTGTTTTATGGACATGATGATATGCTAGCAGGATCTGGCACACATTTCACCACTGCACCACAGATACTTGTGAGTCCATTAAAATGCTATTACTGCAGTCAACTTAAAAGAAAAGGATAGTCAGCCACTCATCTATAATACAGGCTTTAATCACTTGTCTTGTGAGGCAGGAAGTGTACCATCCATTAATGAACTTTATGTTGTAGACCACTGGTGACTCAGTGTGGCAAAAATGGCAAGTAATGTTTGGGAACTTTGTAATCCAAATCATTTGAGTTTAAGTTGAAAATGACACGCAAAGAACGCTGCAGCTGCACATCTAATGTGTCATCATGAACCACATATGAGTCCCAGACTCCCTTCTAAGTTTCCACTGCTCCAGCTGAGCGAAGCACACAGCAAAGCGACAGGATCAGCACGTCGAAAACTGTTTCCTGCAGTGAAATGCACATTGGTCGATGGGAACTGATGGTTAAATGAATTTTGTCAACCAGTTACAGTCGGTGAACAGAGAAAACCTCAGACACTGTAACACTGGATTGACACACTTCAGGTTTCTGAACTAGTTTTTACATCGGTTACAACTGAAGAAGTACTCACGCTTGCATATGCATGCTTAGCATCATCTCTAATTAAGTGCCTGTACAAAAATAACAAATCATTTAGCATGTAAAATATTAGATGTGCCTGTTGTCTTTGCATAACATGTACTCAAAAAGTTAAAGCTGTCTCTGACTTATCGACAAACGTCTACATCTCTGCAAAGCCCGCCTGTCTTATAAAAGCTGTCTGCTATGCTTTTCTACACACAAACACATTTGTCTCATTCTGATCAGACCAGCTAGATTCTAGCCACATGGGTGACTAGAAGAAATGCTGATTGTGATTGGTAGCTTTTTCTTCCCAATCCCACATTTACTGGAAGTGGTCACATGTGAAGCCCTCACATAAAAGCAGGGAGCAAAACAAAAACAAAACAAACTGTCATGCAGGGCAGACTATACATGCAGTGCAATAGATCTGGAACAATGATATGGAAAAACAAACTTCAATAATCTTCTATTTGCAATGCTGTTTAGGTCTGTTTAAAAAAAAATGCATGAAAAATGATGGCGTTATTAATTTAAAAAAACATCTAGTATATTTGAACGGCCAAAGTTGCTTAGCTAATTTAAATTTTATGCATACACTAAATTATTATTTGATAAATACAAAGGATATTCAACACATCCATGAAAAAGAAAACTAATCATTTATTATTGATATTTATATATTTATTATGGCAGAGTAAAACTTAAACAGAACCCTAAACACAATTCATTTTAGTGTCACTCAAAGTGAATAGTTGAGTTAATGTTTAGTGCAATAGTAAGATTACATTATGACATGTGCATTAACTAATATTACATCTGTCTTTAGTCTGCATGTGGATATCTTAACCTAACAATATTTTCCCATATTGTAGTGTTGATAGTCTTTAGTTGTGAAAAAGTCAGCAGTCTGAGGCTAGAGAAAGAACTAGAATACCTAAAATTACATTAAAAGCTGCCCTCACTCCAGCCATATGTTGTCATCTGAGACCTTTGTGTCTGAGCATTTAGCGGAAGTGTTTAACCCTAACCTGCCAACCAGCCATGTTTTCCTTGCCTTGGCTTGCCCTGACATAGACACTTTCGTGTCACTTTAAACAAATTCATCTGGTATGTTTTTCAAACTTGGCGTGCAATCACTGGCGTTTCATTGAAAATTATATGAGCCCATACTGCCATTATGAGATTAATGCACAGACAGTGAATGAAAGGGTGTTTTTGAAACATTTTTGAATAGGCAAAGAAAGCACAAAGGACAAAGTGAAATAGCAGTGTCTTCCATGGTCAAGAGGTTTCTTTTAAACAAATTCTCCAAGAGATAAAAATGAACTTTATAGAATCTTTAGTGGATGTTTTACAATAAGGATACGCTGCAGTGTTCAGCTTTCTTTGACAAGCTAAGCATAGATCCGCTTCTGACAGCGGTGTCAGGATCAAATGGGGTCAATCCTGTTTAACCCTAAGGGCTGCCTGGTGACCCCCCCTGCATGGCTCATCAGGAGTGCCCTACACCCTCGTCCGGATGAGCTACACACACATTAAGGGTCAGAGAGGTCCTTTCTGAACCTCTGTCACAGACACTCACGTTCTTTTTCTCTTTACATTTGCCTGTATTCTAGGATGCTGATTGTTAGCTGCTATAGGTTGAAAGGACTGGTTTGGCACAGGCCTTTATGGCTTCATTTTGCTGTACCCTCTTTTTGTTTGGGTTCATGCTCGAGGGAAGCTGTCCCTCTTAAGGTCACCCTGCGGGGGTTAGCTGACCTACTAGAGCACCACCTCCTGTCACCATGAAGTGATTTATGGAAGAAAGACACAATCCCATCTCCTGTAGGCTACACTGAATACTGAAGCCATAACATCATTTCGCTTCACTTTCTCTTGTGGTGTTTAGTAGTGCATAGTTGGAAAGAAAGTACTATAAAAACACTGTTTGGCTTGAATTTTGCCCAAATTCCTCGCAAGACCTTACCTTGTGGACATACTTTAGATACCTGTCTCCTATCCCCCTCAGAGAGATTTTGTAATGGTAATGTTTTGGCGATGGTAAATCTTTCAACCGTTTCTTCCTTTTTTGTTTTTTGGCACATGGTAGAATGAGGCTAAGTGGAATTCAGGCTCGTGTATTTCTTCCTGTGGAAAGTTCCTGAATAGGAGAAATGATTTCTCATTCCCAGTCTGGGACATTTCACATATGTCAGGTTTTTATGGCTTAATTTTGCATTAATCTGCTGCCCCATATTTTTGCACTAAACCACTTTTTGTGCCCCCCGTTTCTAAATCGAGAAAAATGGTTTTAGAGGGAGAGAAAAAGACACAGAGGAATGTTCCCCTACTAAGATGCCATGTGGTGTTTGACTGTGCGCACAGCCAGCTAGGCCCTCTTAGAAGGATCGTTCATTTCTGGAAATCTCAGTTTACCTCTGGATATTAGAAAAGGACAATATATTACAGACATACACATCTACAGGCATCAGAGAGTTAATGGGACACAGGAGCCATTTGCGAAGAGTTATACATGGTAGACAAAGAAATGCACTTAAAAAGTACTTGATTTGTTTGCCTTTTTGTACTTAGTGACATTCTTATTATTCTGTCTAAGGTATCATTTTCTAAAGCCACTTGCGCCTCTTTATCCCCTGAGTGCAGTGTCTTTTGACACTGTTGGTCCCTGTTTTTGTCATCTGAAGTAACTAACTGTAAACCTTGAAGGCATATCACATAGTACAGTGCTATGCATCTTGGGAGATGTGGCTGCTCTTTTTGGTCTGTTCCCCATCAGGCAGTCTGCTTTAGCAGGGCCTCAGCCTGCCCGTGAGTGGAAATCTGTGGCCCATGTTATCTTTGGAAAGTGTCGAGTCCACAGAAACCCAGGATCACCGAGTCCAGTGTAAGCTAGATGTGTCGGGCTTACTATTACTAAGGAAAGATGGAGACGTTGTGCTCCACCACAGTGAAGATGAGCTGAGGAGTGCAGCACCAATAGGACTTCTTTTGCATTATCAAAGCATTATCCAGGTTGAAAATGGGTCATATGTTATGTTTAGTGATATTTTTTTAAGCAACACAAAAAGCAGAACATAGATATATAATAAGTATATAATACAAGAAAATGGTTGAGAATTAGATATCGCTTTTAGGGTTTTTTGTTGTTGTCATGAATATGGATTGAGGGAATATTAAAGAATAAGGGAATGTGAGACAAAGAAGTCCATATGTGTCGTAGACTGTAGTGTAACCCAAGTCCTGTTATGAAGAGGACCTCATCCACTTAATGCAGGAATCCATCTCATTCTGTCTGTCTATATTGCTGTGATTTTTTTCTCTCCCCCTCATAATGGCCCACATGAGCCAGCGGGACATTGAATGGCCTTGTATGCATTCTGCATGTTGTAGTGGGGCATGACAAATTAGCACCCTGCTGAAATGCTGGATTTCTATGGATGTTTGTCTCATCAAAACAGCAAGAGATTTCCTGACTTGGCAAACAGAAGTTTCTGGTATAATGGGACATTCATACAGTTTTTGAGAAGAGACAGTTTCTCATCTGATCTCGAGTGTTTTTGGGAGTGTATTTCATTAGTCTTATTGAATTTAAGACTTTTTGAAGCTAGCTGCCAATGTATCCTATTTGGATCAAAATCAAAGTCCCTGCATAATTAAGTAAACTATATGCACTGCTTTCCATGTTTAAATCTCAAGTCACTGCTATCAGTTTCTCCTCGAGGCACTCAAGTGTGCCTAAATATTTTATTGTGGTGTTAAGTTAATCTTATCCATCTTCTTTGCGGCATATTTGCGATTTCTTGAAATGAAAGACATTAGCTGTCTTTTCAAGTTGTATATGAACATTGACACGAATCTGTAAAGAAATACAGCTTCTTTGAAATCATATGTAGGAAAACTATGTGCCTCTCTTTTTCCTTGGTTCACATTGGTAAAGCAGTACATTTTTGTCTATTAGTTTTTGCTATATAATAATAATAATAATAATAATATAATATATTTAATTAGCTCAGGTAAGTTGAGTCTGTTGTGAAGCCAAAATATGTTATGTTGTGATGAAAAGGTAGATTGGGAATTGGGATAAGCTACCTTGTTACCTTAAGTTACACCAGGACATACCCATGTATTGGTTTGGATACTGATAGCCTTAATCACATAGAGAAAAGTTCAAAAGTAGGGATGACAGAATTTCCAAAATGGGTTATTTTAGCCTGTTGCAAGGTGATTGCTAGTTAACATGATTGCATTATATCATGCATAATTCAGGTTTGTGGATATAAATGAGATATTACTGATGTAAATTAGTAATATTATTCAAAATGTTAGATGCACCCAATTAAATGTGGCTATTATTCTTATCATCACCAGACCCAACACCATGTGTCACTTGATCTGTTTGCAAGACTAAAATATCACATCAGCTGTGCTAATAATACATAATATATTCTGAGTTAGATAAAGAGTGCTACTGAAAGACTGACCTGAATATTAACAGAGGCTCTTTGTCATGTGTTATTTGCCTTTTAAAAAGGATCTGAAAGAATTTTGGAAATTTATTCTTTACAGACTTCACCGCATGCCCAGCACCATATCTAATGCAGTGCACTGTATTTTTATCTTAGGGTTTTACATGAGCTTGTGTGTATATTTAGTATAACCCTCATCTGTTTTAGCTGCTCAGCTGGTGACTCATTGAGAGTTTTTTGCAATGGTGCTGATTAGAGCTGGGCGATATAAGATTTTTTTATATCACTGTATGCTTTTTTCATTTCAGGCGATAACGATATCTATCACCATATAAGCCACATCACTATATTTGTAAGATTTAAATGTGCCATTGCTCACAAGTAAAATGTGAAATAATCAGCAGCTTGTTTTGTTTTAAATATTTATTTCCCATAATAAGTTCAACAGGGCAGATGAGACTTCAGTTTCAGATAAATAAAGGCAAATATTGCAAACTACATAAAAGGTAGCTGCTAAAGCGTTCAAGTTTCAAAATAGAACAAACAAAACAGACTTCTAAATCGTCAATTCCACTTAGAAACAAAATATTAATTCTAAAAACAAATCTTACTTTGTTTTACAGAAGAACAGACAAAATTACCTGCTTGAATCTTTCATTTTTGACCGTGTTTATTGGTTGCATGTCTTTAGCAAGACAGTAGGCTATGGTATTCGTTATGTCGCTATGTCTCTTAGCTTTTTTGTCATATGGTAAGACGCTGGAGAAAGCCGACTCAATTGACTGTTGCTGCTTCGCAGGGATTCCCAGGTTGTTTTCGATGACGAATTAGTGCTTTCAGTCAGAGAGGGAGTGTGCTATAGTGGGTGGCACTGCTTTAGGTGATAAGAAAGGTTTGTTGTGTTTCCAGATTTGTGGGAACATGCTTTCGGCACAATTCACAGTACACGCTACTCTGTCTTTTGTCAGACTTCAAATAGCCAAAATACCACCACACTAGAGAACTTCTCTGGCCCTTCCTTTCAACAATCTCTCTGGCATTGGAACCGTCGTCTGTGTTCTCTTCGGTAACCTGGTCACCCAAGCTCTCGGTTGATTTTTCTCTAGTCGGCACACTCATTTCCTCCATTACCAGGCCGGCACGGCCGCTGGCTGCTTCCCAGACAAATACACATGTGCCGCTTGGCACTTGTGCTGTACGTAACAAGTCACGTGACGTGACACTGCAGCTGTGATTGGTTCGGCTCTGCACTACTTAATTTTGATTGTCTGTTATTATGTTTTTTTAAGAGAGGAAGAGGGAGAGATGAGGTCTAGCGCAATAGTTTCATTTTTCTATCGAGAAAAAGTTATATCGCTATACATATTGTTATCGTTCTATCGCCCAGCTCTAGTGCTGATCTATTTTTGATCTATCCCGCAAACATATTTATACTCAATGCATAACAGCTCTCTTGAAGTGATTAAATCAGTAGTATAGATGCTTAGTGAGTAAAATAACTAATAATGGCTTGTGTCCTATTCAGTCATGACCTACCCAGCTGAAACCTGTAGAAAAGGAATTTAAAATACATGTTTGCGACATGTCTGAACAATGTTGAGATTTGTTTGATAAGCAAAAGTTGAAAAATTGGTATTATAAAGATTTTTGTACTAGGCAATTTTCAATTCATTAGGCTTGGACTTTTTAAAGGGTAACATGCCCATGTAGTCATTATTTTAACATATTTTCACTTGTTGATCGCTAAATAACAACTCATGAAAATACATTATTCTGAACTGCTACCAGACCCCAATTTTGCAAACTCAACATTCTCATCATTTTCTGACCTAATCAGGTAGTTCTATACTTTAGTGCTATTAAAGTTATGCTATTGCTAACATTAAAAGGATAAATAAATAAACATTAAGCTCTGTGATATTACAGAATACATTCTGCTTTCATCATTTTTGTGCATTAAAAAAGTAATGCGTGTAGACCGTGCAAATATTTTCCTCCTCTGTCACACAAACTGAAATTAGCTCATTGCAACACATGTGCAAATGAAACCAATAAGAAGGATTGATAGGAAAGCAGACTAACAAGTCCAAGGAATTAAATTACTGGGATTAATATTGTTTCCCACAGCATTGTATGGCTAAAGATGTTGTTTTCTTCTGAATTGTTATGTAGCTTTGTTAAGCTAAGTGTGTCCAGTCTTGGTTGGTTTTTAAATTGGCTTTAACGTTGACTCTTGAGTTGACTTTAGCTGTGTCATCTCTGGCTAACATTGTCTAAGGATGGTAGCATGTAAGAAGAAAATGTTTGTCATATTCCTTGAGTATTTTTACTTTTATACAACACAAACCCCATGCGTCATATTAATTTCCTGTTTTCCACCATTGTTTAAAAAAATCCAAAATGGGTACATATGATTGGTTTTAACAGGGATGCCATTTTTTTAAATTTCATTATGGAATTTGAATCCATCTTTGTTTTGCTTTTTCTCACTGGGCATCACCTCAGCTGACCTCACTATATACAAAAAAGTCAGCAAGACTAGTGGACTGAAAAAGTGATTGAATTTGTTATTCTAGTACTGAAAAGTTCCATTTGTATTGGAGTTTTTATAATAAGATACAATATTGACATGTAAAATATTGCAATACTAGTGATACCCTATAATTAGTTAAGCCTCTGACTTATTTTGTCAATGCATCAGTCTCATCTAGTCCAAAATCTCACTGGCTAACTATATCCCAGTCCATCATGCTGCTCTTTAGTTTACTGCACATTTATGGATGTTTTGCAGATACAAAGATGGTTTGGGGTTAAAAATAGGCAGCTAAAAAACTATGATACTAGAAATAGCAACTCATACAGTATAAACCTTTTGGGCTAAAACTGGTTCACCTTTAGCCATAAATCTTAGAAGCTATATAAGAACTATGCTCAGGGGGATTACAGTAAGTAAGAGATCTCTCTCTTTTAGTCACTATTACTGTAACCTAAGGTTGGTACAGACTTGCTTATGTTCAGGCCATGAGCAAGGTGGTGTTTTTATAATATGTTAATAGTCGACCACCCATTAACCTGTGACATGAGGGGGGAATCAGGCTGATGGTTTTACAGGATGTCTGAGGAATTTCTGTCATGTTCATGAAAGCACAAAAAAAAGAGAAAAACAGGCAAGAACATTTTAGACACAAATTAATTTAGCATTATTTCTCTATATATGGCAATTTGGTAATCAGCATATTTTTGTGTGCTTTGACTCTTCCCTTTACTAAAACCTTCCAATTATCTAAGAAGGGGTAGAACTGTTTTCATCTTTTCTTGCAGCTTCATTTTTCCAAAGAACGCAGTAATACAAGGACTTAGCTACGTATATGAGGAGATTTAACCGCAAAGGTGTTAGAATTCGCTCTGGTGTTTGTGAAACTGCACTTTAATTTGTCTCAACTGTGTCAGTGAGGGGGGCTTTACCATTTCTTAACTTACTGACTGAACAATGCATCAAAAGGTGCACCTGGTCCTGTAAAAACGGTTCATATTTCTTGGCGGTTACACTGTTATGGAGAGCTAACATTAGACCTAATGCCTGGCATGAGAAGTCTCCAGATCCACCATGTAAGGGAAAGGCTGAAAACTTCCCACGCTGTATTACTTTTTCCAATATTGTGCCATTGCATGTTAACTTTGGATATAGGCCTAGAGTAAGTGTTTTTATTTAATAGCATTACATCTGTAAATGCCATTTTTTGAAGTCGATGACATTCTGGAACTGCAAATTGTAGGTCACTGTAAGTTTTTAAGCAACTATAATGTTTTCTTTCTGACTTAGCGTGTTGTGAGTCATGATGTCAGCATGTTTGTTTCAAACCATTCTTGCCACGTTAAACAACTTGACAGGTTTTGTTATTGATGAACATTGTAATCTGAGCACGTTTTTATGTTTTCTAAGTTAAATTACTTTTAGAAAAACAGGCTATCACCTAGTCCTGAATCAGTCTATGACAAGGCTGGCCAGGTACAAAATTAACCTGCAGTTTTACTACTGCTGTGATGGCACACTGTGATGGACGTATGCACAGATGTGGATGTTTTAACCGAACGAAACTAATTACGCCCACCCCTAATTTTCACTTCAGGGACCAAACAATGCAGCAACAGAAAAATGTGGGTCAGCAGAATCAGGTGGTTGTGTCCCAAGGCTCACAGTAATATAAGAGACCTTTATCCTGCCTCAGTCATATGAACTAATACAGATGTTTGGAAAAGTTATTGCTGTCCACAGGGGAGATGGTCAGGCACAAGCTCTAATTCCACACCCTGCATTGCTTCTAAAAAAATCAGATTTCAGATATCCAATTGCTAAAATATTCAGTATCCATGACTACAAGTTACTGATGCGTTTAAAAGAGTAGATGTAAACTTTGTGTGGCAAACATGCCCGTCACTCCAAGGCTAAAGACTAAGGCTGTTTTAGCAACTAACACAATCCCCAACCATTATATTCACACACAGTGAATTTACTTTGCTTCACAGGAGTTTATTGCCCTTCTTCAGCTTTCTAACATGTCAGTAAGATGTAATGAATAAGATGTTAGTTGTTTTGTTGTGTTTTTTTTTTTTTTAACTCGTTTTATTGGGCTGTTGTGGTCACAAAATGCTGTGGTGGACATATTTGGTATGTTTCCATCCACTGAAGAAGATGGTAATTTTCTCTTGATCTCTGTTGGATATCCCTTTCAACAATATAATCTTGTCAAACAAAAATAAATCTATATTGTAAAATAATTATATTCTTTTTTTTTTAATCTGCCAGTGTGTAATTCTCTGATGTTTTGCCACACTGGGCATTCACAGAAGTGTGACATGACTGGACTGACTGGACTCGTCAACTCTCCTTCACCCCAGCACATGGTATAATCATGTCATGATATCGTTTTTAATTAAAAAATTTTGTTTCTGAGTTTTCGTGCTGCAGTGCAGTGGCTGTGTTTTTTATGACATCCAAGATCTGGCAATGTCGAGCTGGTGTGATCAGATTTAAGGAATTCAGTTTAGATATTTCAACAGTAGAGTTTCATGAATTTTACAGGCATTATTTTGTGCAAGTGTAGTAGAACTTTTTGTCACTTAACACTCCAAATCGTTGTTAGCATTTGTCTTTAATAGTACTTAATAAAAACAGACTGTAGTATCAGCTGTGTGGACATACAGAACATTTGATCCCAAATGAGTAAATTTAAAGGTTTACAGATTTTTAGGGCAATTGTTTTAGGCTACTGAAAGTTTAGCAGACCCATAGTTTGCAGAAAATGACTACAGGAAAATTTTTTTTTACTATATTTAGAAGTTACAAGGTTAATTGAGGAGAAAGTAAGAAGTACCGACAAACCATATAAGAAATGGACATACTGCTATGATGTCACCCGCTGGTTTCAAAGTCTTGAGAGGAGCATTTTCACTTGGTTTCATCTGACTGTAAAACTACATACTCAGTCATTAGCCAACAAGCATGCGGTTTCACTTTTCTTTTCTTTTTTTAACACTATTACACTATTTAATATGACCCAAACTGAGTCACTGAACTCAGCAGAAAAGTGAGAGAGATCAAGATTGAAAGCCATTTTCCTGTAGACTTCTGTATGAACATCTGGTGTCACTTGCACATCGGTTTAATTTTTCTGACATGGAAGCTACAGCCATGTTTTATACTTTCTATGGAAGCAATCTGAAATTTGTAGCTACTTTCTGGAGGAAAAAAAGTGTTGCTAAATCTTTTTACAAAGACCTCAAATCAGCAAAAAGAGATGAACTGAAGTGTCATGATCACCTCTGTCATTGAATATAGTGAGAGCGATGTCAGTTTTGTTTAGTATTGATGAATACCTACTCAACACAAAAAAATATTCATCTTCCATTATCAGTAAACAGAACAGACAGAAGTGGACAAGTAAATGCATTCACCCACACTGGCCTTTTTTAATGCTTATGTTAATATTTATGTAACTTAAATACATATACAAGATTAGGGAGCAAACGCAGACCAATTGAAACAAAAATCTCACCCTGCATATGCTAATTACAGTTGAGGCTTTATTGGGTGGTGTGACAGAGTGGGCCACAGTGGCTATGTGAACCAGGCCTGCAGCTGTCACACACATCACACACATGCAGACTTCGCTTTTCTCCTCTGTGTTCCCCACTGATGTGGCCCAGTCAGCCCAGAGACAAATGGGCCCGGACATGGAAGACATTAAGACTAGCTAAAAACAACATGCTAAGTACAGGCTTGCTCTCCCGCAATGCAAACACAAAGTGTTCACTCTGCTGCAACTGCACACATTTTGACATAAACAGCAGGGGAGACAGCTTTCTTTATATTTATGCAAACGCTTCTTCTAGGGAAAGTCTGAGATTTAGAGGGGTTCTGCTGTTCTGCCATAGGGACTGGGATACAAGTGCAAAAAAATACAGCGGCTAATTATCCAAGTCAAGGGTTAACTTTAAAGATACAAAAGAGCATTCACTGAACACAGTGCCATAACTAAATGCTTCATTCAGTAGATTCGGTTCACACTTTTCATGTTAATTGAATTCAGGCTGTATTGTAAGGGTGAAAATAAGTCATACTATTTGCAATTAATGAGGTAGCTTAATATATAAGGGGCCATTGATATGAGGGAGTTAGTTTTAGAAGCAAAATATTCATTTTCTGGCTCTTACTTTTCCTGCCTTTGCTACTATAGTTAAAGAAAAGTTTTAGAAAAAACATCGTAGCATTTAGATAAAGTGCACGGATGCGAACATATTGGCAGTAAGCAACATGTTAGGAAAAGTCTGGTGTGTGTAGTGATATAATCTTTTTGTCTTTGCTAATAACCTTGTAGTTGTGAGGTAGTCTCAGTCTAACAACTCAAGACACTCTTGCAAATGAGAATTCCTCATCTCAAGAGTGTCACCTCCTGGTTAAATAAAGGTTAATAAACATTTTCTATTTTTCTATTTTACTATTCAAAATTTGTCGTATTGGATTAAGACATGCTTCTATTTGAGTGGTAGGAACGTTCATTGGACATGTGGACAACACATTGAGAATATGGCTCTTAGCTAAACAGCTGGTGTTCTTCACACACCTCCCCTCAGTGGGAAACTTTCCTATTGAGATTGCAAATTGGCCATTCGTTGTTTAAGGTGCAGGGGGTAAAGTCTGTCAACTCTTGAGGGCACAGCTCCCTAAGCAGTGGCCTTGAGGACCTCTTCATAAGCTGCAAAACCTTGATAAGTCCTTGATAAGCTTTAAAAATGTAAGGACTAAAAATGTTCACTTCTCCCTCTTACCGTATAAAAATCAACCAGAGGCTTTGTTTTTTTTTGTTGTTTTTTTTGTGCCATCCCTTTAACATCCATCCATCCATCCATCCATGATTGATTGATTGATTGATTGATTGATCCTGGATCCTGCTAACAGATAAATAAAAACATAAACATTGGCAAATATTAAATCAGGGAACTGTTTAAAACATTGACCCCAAAATGTATCATGTTATTCTGTTGTTCTGTTTATCCGCTTTCTCAAATGTAGCCTCTGCCATGTTTCTCTTTAGAATAACAGTAGTACTCCTGAAATATTTGATTTCAGCTTGTTTCTATTCAGTGTCATATCTAATGAGAGCAAAGTTTGTGATGTACCAATTACATGTGGTTATGAGCATAAAGATTATAAGCACAAACTAATATTGAAATTGTCAAATGTTACTAAGGTGAACTCCCATTACATAGAAATTGGCAACCTTATGTAGATCCATCCAAGAACAGATAAACAAGAATAAAACTGGGGTGGTTATAACGTTGTAACAGCACACCAGTGATCTCATCAGATATCACCAAGTACAGCAGACAAAATTAGATCTGAAAATCTAAAAGTAAACCATTAAATTAGGTAGCATGGAGCTTGTGTTGGAGGCTATTTATGGAGCACAGCTGTCATTGTTTGTCCAATCATGGGAAAATTAGAAAACCAATAAAGAGAAAAAAAATAAGTATCCCCACCCACCTATCAAACATTAAAGCAGTTCAAACTGTTCAATAATAGGTGTCCACTTGAAGGAGACTAAGTGCCTTTACGCTGACTTTGTAAACACATGTCTGATTTTCCCCTCTGGATGCTGTTAGGACTGTTTAAGTGTTTGCTTTAGAACACATTTTGTTCAATGACTTTCTTCCTCTTCATACCAAAACAGTGAAAATCTTAGTGATTGGGACCCATTTTCAAGCTGGTATTGTTCTCAGTCCAAACACAGCTTTTGTTTGTAGGCCCGTAATTATGTTGTGTACTCTGCTCCACTTATCTAACCTCTTCTCCTTTTAATCATGCAGTATTTAGAATGTATAGAAATCACATTGTCTGCTAGTTAAATCCTCTGGCTTTTACCGAGTGCAAAGGCCGTTTTAACGTCTATATGGAATCCAGCCGGCATGATCGAGCATTTCTAAAGTTTTACATTTATCTGAACCAGATCAGAGCGAAGTCCAGTCCGATACCTGCTTCATCTTTGAAACAGCAAGTTTTTTTATTTGTTTTATTTAAAGAGCATGAACACATTTGTTCTGTTATACTGCAGATTTAGTCCTTACAGAGTGAGGGGGTTTCCTGGAATCAGCAAAAAAAAAAAATCCCCAAAACTTGTTTAATGCTCCTGAACTGTGAAATTTGATCTAAATCAGTGAAATTAAACCGTATGCAAAGCCTGTGACACAGCAGCTGGTTATTGTGAAAATGGATCCACGGTCTCCACCTATGGAAAAGGGCTTTAACTCTCCTCAGCAGGTGTGGGTAGTACACTGCAACCTCGCCTCTGCACTGTAATGAGCTGGCCCTGTTCATTGTTGTTACAAAATATGTTCACTGGGGATCGGTGCGGTTGAGTTTAAAAAAAAAAAAGAAAGAAAAGAAAGAAAAGAAAAGAAAAAAGTACACAAAAATGGACACGTTCCTACTAATTGTCTTTGGTCCAGATGCACTATCCAAAAACACAAGCGGCTCAGTGAAAAGTTTTATATTTACAAAAGAATTGTTTGTCACATTGTAAATCCACTATCAAAGACAGTAGATAGTCTTGTTAGCACATCTTTGCTATCTTTACTGTTAAGTTCTTCGTGTTTTTTTTCCTCTTTTTTTCTCCAGCAGCACTCAGGAGCTTTTGTGCTGTGATTGAGCCTAACCACTACCAGGTGTGCTTGAAAAGGTTTTGGCGAAACTGGCACAGGGTCAAGACAGGGTGGGAGATGTGATAGAGTGGGGGAGTCCCTGAGGAATGGAGGAGGTTAATGTGCAAACATCAAAAGGCCTGATTCTTGTACCAGTCTTGGGCTAAGGTGTCTGAACTTGTTACAGTGTGATCGTGCAGGGCTGCTGCCTGCTGAAATATTGCCTTATGCAAACCCAGATACCCCCCACCCAAACACTGTATTACTGCATGCTTTCTTCACCTTTTTTTAGGAGCTGCAGGGTAGGTGGAACAGGGGTATATGTAGGTCAAGTGGAATTTTTTTTTTTTCTTTTCAGGATTTGGCTTTTAAATCTAGTTGATTTTATGGGTAGATCATGGTTGATCAAGATGAAAGACATTTGAAGTGAGTTTTAAGATTAATAGTCTGTCATGGTTGCTGTACAAAAAGCCCACTGGGGCTTCCAACTGTGAAGCCCTACCCTGTACCTTAAAGTGCACCCATAGCTTTATGCAAACCATACCCCAAAGGTATGTGTGGTCATGCATCGTTTAGCAGTGTCCAAATCTGAGTTCTTTGTTTTTCGTTTTATTTTTGGCTTTTTTATTCAAATCATCTCCTGAATAAATAATTGTTGCTCTATGAATTTGTTGTGTGAGTGTTCTTTATACTAGATACAACAATACAACGCAGCCAGATTGGAGAATAATGCCGAAATAGCTGAAAAAGTATCTCAAACATCACAGACACTGTCCTAAACAGAACTTAGGTTTGAATAAGAAAAATACATTTTCGGTAGACTCAAGCAAACATACTGCATCATAATTATGCAGAGGTGAGTACACGTCATCTATGACAAATTAATATTAGTAATTTTTTGCCCTTGCTTTGGTAGAAAGAGAATAAAGTGTTATCTCAAATGACCCAAATTATGCAAGAGCTTTGCTTCATCTTTGTGTCTCCATGGATTTAAATGCAGCCATGTGTAAATCTCACCTCCTACTGCGCACAGAGCAAGGTCCCCCCC
>VUQR01023533.1:12043-62986 GCA_015108515.1 Hemichromis elongatus | reverse complement strand
CCCCCCCCCCTGCCTTTATTACACTGGCCCCCCGTCTTGTTGGGATAGTTAAACCTGTTAACTCTACTTCTCAAACATAGTAAAGCTAGGAGGAAAAAAAATGGAGAGAGACCTCTAGGGGATAGGGTGGTGAAAGCACCCACTCTACACCGAGCCAGTTGAAGGATATCAGTAAAATGCTGATGCTTAGAACACGTCTTATTTGACATTTCTGTTGAACAGCTTTGTTTGTTTTTTTGTTTTTTTATTGATTTTTGTTTACTGTCACATGTTTAGTCGTTACTCCCATGCTGTTCCTTTTAAAGGCTGCTGGGAATCTCTTATCTCTGTGTCTCATCCAGGGAAAAACACTCACACAAACACCCAGTTGTCACATGGAAACACAAGCAGACAAACACTCGCACACAGGAAAAGTACAGATAATAGCTTGATAACAGACAGTTGAGGTTCAGCGTCACTGGACAAAACAGAGAAAAAGGTGAAAGGCGGACAGCAGACTGTGTCAGTACTAGCTTTCTGGAGCAATTAATAGAGAAATATAATGTATAATTAGTTTGAATATAAAGTGTGAGAGTGGGCGAGCTAAACCTTTCATTACATATCTTGTTATCTTTGGCAAACTTAGCAGAGGAGGCTACTCTGGATTAAGTCTTTGAATAGCTCCTCCACTTAATAAATACCTGCCCCATCGTTTCCGATGTTATCGCGGCTGTTTTCCCCTTGTGCACACTTTTTGACATCCTCATACCACAAATATTTATACGTTACTTCAAGGTATGCGTTATTGACGTTGTTTTTTATTGCTTTGGATCATAATCTTGGCTGCATCTCTCGCCCCCTCCCATGCACGCTCTGTGATTTGATGGCTGGCTTTGGCTAAATAAGGCAAGAGAACACTTCACATTCTTTCTTGCCAAAAGACGGCTGATTCTCAGTAGTCCTGCGAGCCAGAACTCTTTTTCATGCTATCAGAAATTGAGGGCACTTTTAGTGTGCCAGCCAATCCTTTTGCACCTCGACACTGTCATGCTATAGCAATGCATGACTGGCTCCTAATGGTGGTTTTCCAAAAATCTCTTGAGCGCCATTTATATTGCTGGGGCATGTTTGCTGAAAGCCAGGTATGCCTCTCATCAAAGCGGACAGCAGTTGCCGGCACAACAGACCTTTGCTCACTTTCATTGAGGCAGTAATTTCTCCTTGTGTCTCTTGTTTTGAATGTGGGCATAATCTGAAATAGCAGATGTTTTTTGGTTTGTTTTCAGGAAAATGTTTTCCTTTTTAAATAAGAGGAAAAACAAGTGAAAACTGTAAAAACAAACAATGGCTTAATAATGGATTTTGGGGGTTGGTGCTGATTAAAATAAAAAATTCAGATGTTTATATATTGGCAAATGTTCTTTATGCATGCATAAACATAAAGCTATGTAAGTGGGATTGGCTCTTTACCATCTCTACATCATACAAAGCATTTTATCTGCATTGCACAACTTAAAATTCTCACATGCACGGACGATAATATATAGTGATGTGAAAAAGAAAGTTTATCGGAGGACTCTTTGCAGTCCTCGGATAAACTAAGTACACCCCATAATTCAGTAGCTTGTAGAAGTACTTTGAGCAGTGATAACTCGAAGTAATCGTTTTCTGTATGACTTTATCAGTCTCTCACATCGCTGGGGAGGAATTTTGGCACGCTCTTCTTTACAAGAGTGCTTCAGGTCATTGAGGTTTGCAGACATTCATTTATGCATAGCTCTCTTAAGGTCCCGCAACAGCATTTCAATCCGGTTGAAGTCTGGATTTTGTAACACCTCGGTTCTTGTCTGCATTTAGGATCACTGTCCCAGTGCATGACCCGATTCAGCTTTAGCTGATGATCAGCTATGTTTGACTCTAGAATACTTTAATATACAGAGGAGTTTAATGTCGACTCAGTTGTGGTCTTTTTTCTGTAGTGAACTTTGATGGTTAACATACTAACCAAGGCCTGGAGAGTCTGAGATGTAGCTCTTGAGTGTCTTGAAGTTTTTCTGACCTTGTGGGATATTTGCCAGGATGTCCACTCCTGGGAAGATTGTTGCATTGTGTTAACACACACCTGAATGCTCCGGACCAGCAAACTGCCAAAACTTCTTTTAAAGTAGTCGATGGAAGCAGGAAGAGTGCGCTTCATTTTTTCACAGGACTGCATAGAGTCCGGTGAAAATGTTCTTTTTCCCATCTTAAAAGTGACAATATTGGAAAAAGTGATATACAAGATTGGCTGCGTGAATTTCTGCTGTGTGTTTGAGCGTGTCAAACTATGATTCATTTGGGCTGTAGTTACTTTTTCACTGGGAGACAAGCCCACTGTGGTACAGTGGTCCAGGGTGCTGTATCGCTGTATTTATTCAAACTAGTCCAAACATGTCAGAAGTACTGTGAGGCCCAGTGACACTTGGAGAAAAATGACAGTTGACCCTCCTCGGTGAGGGGACCGGGAGGATGACATGCTCGAATACTTGAGATTTTTCTCCGTAGCACGGTGCAACAAAGACAAACTGGGATTTGATAACTGAAATGTGCCTCTGTTTGCATCGGCGTTTTTAAAAGAGCCAAGCAGCTGGATGGCATTGCTACACTGTTCACATTTCATGACACGGGTTCATGTACAGAAAGTGTATAGCAGACAGCCGGCAGAAAGACGTTCAATCGAGGCCCACATGAAAAACAAAAACGAGGGAAAAACATTTACCACGCCAATAGGCAGTTATCGACAATACCTATTTGACTTGCCAAGCAAATACTTGATCCTTATCTGCCAGCTGCTAACATGAGTGGAAAATTTCTGATATGATCCATGAGGAATTGAAAAGTGAACACATTAGTCATTTGGCATTGTTAAGTAGGATTTTGACGAGAAAGCAGTCAGTCATGTTTATGGTGAATTTGTTCCAGTTGGGCAAACAGGTTGGCCCCAGAGGAAAAAACAGCTCTTTGAGTCCTTTGATTGCCTGTGCCAAGCATGGATTATATTAATTTCAGTGACACTTGGGAATAAAGTGGTATCAGTCCAAATGAAACACTTTCTTGACAAAAGAGATAATTACCTCCGCAGGATGAAAGCGCCTCGTGTTAGGTTTTAATGCATTTGCTGTCTTTTAAAGTATTTAGATTTGACTCTGTTGGTCATCTTATTTGTAAAGCTTCCCATGTCTGCCATGTGCATGGCTATTATGCCTCTTTAATCAGAGAATGGCTTTCATTGCCCACTGTATCTTTACATTTTGGGTGTCAATAATAGTGCTTACTTCACCCCTTTCCTAAGCTTTAGCACCTGTCAGCAGTCAGATCACGCTTTACATCCAGGTCAGCATCACAAAGCCGCTGCCAAGATGAAACAATCTGACACGACAGGGTGCTCGTGAAATTCCCGACATAGTCATGGCAGCTATTTGTGATTGCTGCAGAGCATCAGCGGTGCCTCGTTTTATGTCCACCAACAAGCTGGACAGGATTTTTGATAAAGTTCTTTCCTCATTACAAATCCTTTGGAGAGTCTTTTACTGTGGAGACTTCAAGGGGCAAATCCAAAAGGGAAAGATTACACACAGCGTAAAAACAAACTCGTGCACTACACTGTAGCTCGTTTGATGATTTTACTGCCACTCTGATTGTTGTACCGGGATCAAAGACAAAGGCATAAACTTCACACAGCCAATAAATGAGTAGTATTTGGAGCTTGGTGTTTCTGGCTTGATGGGAGTGTCTTTACTGGTGCTTTGCTTCATTTACTGTACAGTTTGAGTTTTTCTAATTAAGCTGAGCCCTGCTGTTTTCAGTCAGGGCTATTTTGTTCAGTAGCTGAGGGGTGATGTTTGTGATTAAAATGACAGAAGACACATTCTCTTTGTGGTTACCAGTGCAACAGATTTTATCAACTTTAAGACATTTATACTTTTTTTTTTCTCATTTTCTCATTTGTAAAATCAGTATATCTTTAAAAGGTTAATTCATAGTAATAAAAGTGACCTTTTTATTTTTAGATGACATTTGACAAGATGTAAAGGAACACTAACAAGTTCATGACAAATGATGGGTGATTGTTATCAATTTTAAGAGATTACTCTTGATTATTGATAAGAGCGCGTTACTTTGTGACTGGCGGTAGTAATTATGTGGAGGCATTAAGGGCTGTGAAAGAGTCTATCCTTATTTCAGACAGGTGCTACACTCTAGCACAGGATCCAGTTTGTTAGAAATCAGGTGCTTTGACATCTCCTTTCTATTAAGAGTAGTTGGTCACAGGGTGGCCAGTATGAAAATGAGATGGTGTACTGTGACACATGTGTTCACTTCCTATTCCTAGAGCAGAGTCTGAAATAGATGTGGTCTCAGCACAACTGTGTTTATTGGACACAGTTTGCACTGGTGTTTTTCCCCACATGTCAGGTTGTTAAGAATAGGAGGGCGCAGAGAAAGTCGGGGGCAGAGAGGCCGAGAGGGCTGAGAGAGGACGGGAGGTAAAGTTGGCTAGGGGGGAATCACTGAGGGTATTGCTGATAATTGGCTATTTTCCAATTCAACTTTAGAAAGGAAGAAAAAATTCAGATTCTCCTTCTATTGCAGTACATAAAATACAGCATTTTTTTATTTTAAGGATCATAAAGTCTGAATTGAGTAAAGCACTTGGCTTTGCGGATCTGTCTTTTATGGATAAAACGATAAAAAAATAAAATAACCAGAACTATAGCATCTGCGCACATGTGACAGAAGGGGAATATATGAAGTGAGATTTTAAACCTTTCTCTTTAGGCCTCTGGCCTTGCATATATATGCATATTTTACTGCAGCAAGAAAAGCCGTTTGCCTGAAGCAGCTGCCAAGCAACACATGGGGAATAGCCCAGACTCAAACTCCTTCCAACTTCATATGCACAGATTATTAGAGAAGCACATAGATGCAAAAATAATAATGCTGCACCACAGCAGTTACTACAGGTTTGCGGTAACTTGGTCGAACCGTGCTGCAGCTGGCCTTGTCACCGTCCCCCTACACCAGATGGACTTAAAATGTTGATCCCCTCGTTTATATCTGTGTCAGGCTTTTGTCCAGCATGTTGAATGGATGCGGGCTTTAACTTCTCTCTTCGCTCCACTACGTATCTGTGTCAGTGGTGGTGAGTATGGGGGAAACCCTGCTGAGCAGGTGAAAGGGTGGACTACACAAAAAGTAGAGGGAAGAAAAAAAGGGTGGGGGTGGGGTGGGGGGGTATTTATGTTGTGAGGGTCACCCCACCTGGTAGCTAAGGAATGACTCATTAAGCAGACGGGCATTAATGAAAGATTTGTCTGTCCTCACACTGGCCTTGCTGTCATGTCTCTCTCCTTGTCTGGAATTCTGCAGATTCCACCATCACTTTCCACTTCTGCTTCTCTTTGACAGTGTCAGATAGTATCTTGATGGATAATTAGCATGCAGTTTATTGAAGAGACTTAACCAGCGATAAGTAGCCCACAGCGCCCTGTAAGTGGTCTGCAGAGGAGTGTCTAAAGAATAACAAATGGCTGTATGAATCTAAACAGTAAGCTAAAAGACAAATGCTACCGCTACCTCGTGGAAGAATTATCGCGACTGACAAAAGCATTAACTCGGGTCCAAGCCTTACGTAAACACATCAATAAACACAACAATTCAGTATCTCCACGTCCATCGTGGGACAATGAGTGCTGTTGAGCTCTGTGAGTTGACTTTTGTGTTTATTGGAACTTGGCTGTGGTATGCCTTGGTATCAAATGCCTCTGCCAGGATAGTGTTGCAGACCAGAAACCCGATCCCCTTACCGCTCCCATCAGAATGTAAATAATGTTCATTCTGCGCAATGTGTAGAGGAAGTCCAGGTAGGTGCAACATCTGTGGAGGAAATCACATCAAAATAAATTAGCATGGTTTATTTGCATGTTTCTAACACTGTCATTAAAATTCTTCAAAGAACATGTGCTGGGACTTTTGTGCTGGAACTCTAGACATAATTTATCGCCGACCTCGTAAGATCTCTGCCGAACGCCGAACGTAGCAGCGATCTGTATTAATGACGGCAAACCATGCACGGAGACGGTACACATTTGACTTTCGGTCTTGCACTGTATGTCAGCTCTTTTTTTCCTCAATAGATTAAGCCCATATTTACTAGTTATTTTGATGATTTTGATCTTGTTCCAGACCTTAGCAGTTTGCCTTTGCTCGGAGACTTTCACGCCCCGTAGGTCCATGTACGGCTTGCTGCCATTGACACAGTCTTATCCAGTCTGTGTGGCTCTGAGTCAGTTTCCTCTAATCTAAACCATCAACTCCATATGTCTTCTATCACAACTTCCAAAGCATTTGAATAAACTCCAGGCAACAGGAACAAATTAATTAATGTCTTTATTCCTCTGTGCACTTTGTAAACTGCCTGGGCGAGTGTGCGCATACTCCCGCATGTGCGCAACATGTGTAGTGCACGTTAGTGTCCACACACTCCCACGCGTACACAGATCTTTTCCGTAAAATTGTCTTGATCCTGCACTTAAAATCCAAACATGTTGGAATTGATCTTATTTATACCTGCATTCCTGCTTAATGATTTCCACCTGAGTGCTATAATCTGCTTTTATTGAACCATCATTCACCTTATGTTTTCCTTCAGAGAGTAGGGGATAAAAACAGTAGAGAGAAACCCCAGTCCACAAAATGTTGCAATCCATTGCACGTGTTGGGAGGTCTTCCACCTTAATTACTTGTGTTTTCTCTCCATAAATTTTAGAACACAAGGTTTCCGTTACCGAGTGAGAAAAGAAAAAAGGAAGAAAAAAAATGAAAAGGAAGCAGTGTTGATGTTGTTGTTCTGTTATGCTTCGTGACTGCAGAGGGCCATTATGGATACTGTAAACTCAAAGGTTTCTCATGAAAATACCAAGAGAGGAAAATGAAAGAGGGTTTCCTTCATCCTTAGACATGGTAGCTAGTGATGTGGCAATTCTGGCTCATGTGAGACTGTGCTCTCCCAGATGGCTACAGTTTGTCTGACCTCAGCTTTCACCTCTTGCAGAGTCTGTGGCCTTTACTGACCAGTGGAACAGCTCCTGGCTCCCTGGGACGGGGCTAAATTCAGACGTGGGTAGGCAGTGGCTTGTGACTGAAGGTCTAGCTCTGACCTGAACAGAACTTTGAGGCGCTAAGTGAACTTTAATGTTGTGAAGCTACGGTACATCTTGATTCATATAGTTTGTAGGTTATTAGCTGGTTGACTTAACCAGGATCGCGAGAACTGATGCTTTTCTCTTTTTTTAAGTAAATATTGTGGGAAGTGCCTGAAGTGTAATAAGTGATCAAAGCAGCTCATGCACCACATGGCAGACAGCTTGAATTGCACACTGTTGCTACACTAACAGATGTCAATTTTTGCTGTCCTTCTATTTAACCTGGCAATGCTTTAAACACAGTGTTTGCTGCTTAGAAACACTGCTACTACATTGTTGCTTCTGTGACTATACTGTAATATACTATAACAGTGGTCATTTGATCTGATATAAGATATGGACAAAGTTTTAAATAAAGGTCGAAGTTTAGGTTATATACAAGTTAGCATTGTGAGGCAAAAACTCAGGCTTCAGACTGCTGGTTATGTTTAGGACAGTTTTTTCCTAATATTTGCTCTCACTGACATCAAGCCAACATGGTGTATCTAAAAGGGCTGTCAAAAAAGTCAATACACACATTCTAGTTATTACTAACAATTACTTTGCTACAGTATAGATATCAAAAGTGCTGTCTCAGCCTCCTCTTACTCACACCTTGACATGGCAGCACTGCAGACAGACAGGAAAGCAGCCTCTCCCATCGCTAGCAGCTGAGCATATGAAGGGAATTTAAATTTAGTTAACTTGGTCTTTACGAAGAAATTTGGGAGGTCGGTAAAACTCCCACTTCAATAACAGTGAAGTCATAAACAGGCACATGTTAACCATGTTCGCCATTTAACTATTAGCAGTTGCATAATAGCCACATTACCTATTTGTTAAGTTAGCATTTATGTAGCGGCTAACAGCTATTAACAAAGCAATAATGTGAATGTGGGTGTTAGGCAGCCAATGTTACCTGTAGTATTAACAGACTGTGTTAATTTAACAGTAAAATGATGTGAAGTGATGTTTCTCTTAATAAAATCTTAGAATGAAACGGAGAAAGGGCTAAAAGCAACCAGACAAAATAGTCGCTGTCTAGATTACCAACTATATTTGAGATGGTAGGTGAGAAAATATACTACCAGTTTGCACATACTAGTACTGCACTAGCTTTCATTTCAAAAATTAAATACATTTTGCAATTTTCACCCCTGTGGTTTAAAAAAATGGTATCGAGTCTTGAGTATTTTCCTGGGTATTGCTATTGGACTGAAATTCGAGTATGGTGACAATCCAAGTACCAAATTTGGTAATGTTAATCCCAGAACTCTGATTCTAATGCAGAAGCCCCACAAACCTGCTGTTTAAACATTGTTTTTTGCAAGGATAACCAATCAGAAGAAAGTTGAGAGTGAGAGTGACCTTAAAACCAGGGGTGCTAAAACAACTTTTTTCAAATAGAGAGTAAAATAAATGGCGCCACCAAGGCCTACAATAAGATAAAGTAGAGTCCAATAATAAATATGAGTCTCTTTTAGTTTACTCCAGGTAGGGAAATTAGCTACTTTGTGCTGTCTCCACCATGTAACAATTTTCTTTCTTTCTTTCTTTCTTTCTTTTTTTGATGTTATGAGGACTTTCAGTAAACCTAAGGCTTTAACCAGGTCACATACTCAAGTATTGTATAACATCTTAGCTTTTCTTACGTCGTCACTCAAACTCCATGTTTTTGTTTTTAACTTGTGTAAACTTGCTAATTAGCAGCACAGCACGCACAGATGGAGTGGTTAAGTGGGCGATGAAAGACTAAAGACCTTGCATAGTTATCTGTTTTTAGCTAAAAATACTCATCCAGTCATTGTTGGTCTGACAGACAGTGATGAGGTAAGATGTCTAGATAGTCCAGAGTAAAATTCAAAGCATTTAGCATATAAACACAAGAGTTAGATGTCTGCCCCCCCAGACTGCTGGAAAATTGTCTGAGGTCTCACACCATACTTCATGCTTCTCGACCTTCTCACATCTCTGCATCCCACATGAAAGCTTCTGATGCGATTGTGCAACATAAAAAAAAAGAAAAAGATTTATTTACATAGCAGTACAATATGTTAAGTATCTTTTCCTTCAACATCCACTCTGACACATCCACTCCAAAAAGCAAACACAGTTGAATTTACACCAGTGTATGCGGGGTTGTTCTGCCCAGTGGGGTCTTTGTGGGTTTCCTGGCTGTGCTTTGGATGTGGTTTATGCGTTCCGCCTGCTGCGCAATGCATAAGCAGCGGTAGTCATCCTTTTCATTTTATAGCACATTCTGGAAGTAAAAGTATGTGAACAGTATTTGCAAGATTAATGACTTTGTTGGCAAATTAGTTTCACTATTTATTTTTTCATTTGTTAGCTGGACCACAGTTGGTGGTGGGTTTTAGGGTAAGGTTGAGATAGAGAGATTAATTAAAAAGTGACTCATACAAACCTGAAGCATGAAGCTGGAATTTGCTGGCAATGACACATTGAATCATAAGGTTTTTAAGCAGCAAAGGACAGATTTACTTTTGAAAGTTATTTTCTCAGTAGCAGCGTGACCATCCCTGAATCCTGGCCTGTCTGAATATATCAGCCCACCACAGCAGTTTTTTTTTTCCTTAACTCTTCTGCTCTGAGCACATTCCTGACAATTATGAAAATCCTGCTCTTACTTTTATGATTGTTATAATTATGAATGCATTACATCCCTGTAGCTATTTGAGCTGAGAAAAATGTGACTGTGTGTTGCCATTTAAGAGAGGAAAACAGCTGCTTTCTCTGGTGCATCAGCAAAAACCATCAAAGAAACACTTTCACTGCATTGAGTCATTCCACAGTCTTCGGTTGACTTGTCAGTAAAAGCCTAAGGTGAATGTGAAGATGACAGGAAAGATGAGCAACCAGACCTCAGGTGCACCCTCAGATCCATTGTTTTAATGATAAGGCCGTCTTGTTTTAGCGTGTGAAAAGTAATGAGCAACATGACTAGACGTGACATTAAAAAAATGTTAAATTAAATGAATCCTAGACTGCAGAGAGTTGCTTTGCTGCTGCAGTGTGCGTTATATCTGCAGCTGAAATTCAGTCAAAACTAAACGATGCCCAGAATATCTTCATGTGAGCAAACTATGTGATATCCCTCGTGCCTTCTATTGTTCATATAACATTTGGTTTGCGATAGCCCACAATACAAATCCATGGCCAATGTAGTAAACTGTCGAGTCTGAAGAGTCAGGTGGTTTCAGGGTTTCATGTGAACATGACTCGCAAACATTTCTTGTGAATAAACGAGGTCCCACTCCAAAAGTTCTTTCCTAAATAAAGAATTGCAGTGGGCCCATATGTTTGGGTGCATATCTGTGCCAAATGGTATGGAACTAATCTCCACTGAGTTATTTCTCATTAGAGATGGGTCTCTGGGAGGTGCATTTGTGTGCGGACCGTGGACGGGGACAGGGAAGGAACTGTCTGTTCCTGCAGTTGGGCTTCATGTAATGTTGCACAGGAATAACTTTATGACAAATTTATTGCTGTGAAAACGACATGGTTAAGTAGAGAAGCACAAGCCCTTTGTGCAGAGCTGCAGTAGAGCTGTACGTGGAAGAATTTTCTTGGTCTTACCGTTGCTGACAGACATACACGCACACACAAACAGACACCGACACACGCCATGCTACTGGGATTTAGTCAGACTCAGTGGAAACCCATGTGCTGATGCGTCACTGTTATAGCACTCTGTTGACTGATTAACGTGGAAGTGCAGTAAAGACTTTTGGAAGAAAAAGGGCACACTGATTCCTTGCTTGAGGTTAAGTAGAACCACAAATCAGGCTTGATTTGTACATTGAAGGTGTGATGAGTAACTCAGAGTTATCTCGCTTTGTTTTTCCACCCCAGTGATCAGAGAGTTTGTCTGTTTAGACATCACTAATCTGAACTCTTAGTCATCTTCCTGCCAGGCATAAGATACGACCCTACCTTGACCTCGAGGGGAAAAGTTGTTAAAAAGCGTTGCCACGTTTTTACATGATGTGGAATCAGTGCAGATATAATGGCACAGCCATGGTAGTAGTCTTCAGTTCACATGAGCTGCATAAAGCTCAAATAAACATGATAAAAAGACCCAGAATACGTGGCATTATTTTATCTTTATTTATTTTAGAGCTTTAAAACTAAATGCAATTTATACCATTATTAGTGTTGTGCTATTAAAATTTATATTTCTTTTCCTGATATCAATAGAATTATAATGTGCTTAACCATGATAAAAAGGTGATTAAAAGGAGCATATAAAATACAATAAAACCGATCCAATTACAAAAATGTGTCAGCTTTGAGAAGACAAAGCGGAGACTTGGCAACAGTGATTTGCTTAGGCTGGAGTCGCACACTGCTCGGAGGAGGGGGGCAAAGTGAAAAGGCCCAGTCTCACTTCCTTCCTGTTATTTTTAAAGACATAAATTACCAACATCACACAGCTTCCCTTCTTAATACCTCTGGACTTGTAGAGATTTATTCCCTCTGGATGTTGTTGCTGGTGACTTGCTGGAACTCTTCCGTAGAAGGCTTATCAAGCATTTGAGTCATGTACAGCACCGAATGTGCAAAACATTTAAGGCTCTGGTCTGGTCATACTGAATACCACGAAAGTCACGAATTACTGCGCAAATAAGACATCCTTTTAAGATAATGAACTCTGCTAGAACTGAATAGTGAGATGTCTGATTTCAACAGGTTCGTCAAACGGTAGCCTCTCAACTGCATGTGGCCCAGTCCCAGGAAGTCTGCATCTCCAGTTTCTCGTCTGTCTGTAGAGCGAGGGGATCACGTTATTAAAAGTGTGTAGGGTTACTGTGGACAACCTTTTCTTGCGATGACACGTCCTGGAACATGGCGGCAGGTTTTAAACTAGGAATGCAATTCAGAGCCAAGATTATATTAAACAATATTAAGACAGATGTAAGCATTGCGATATATTAAACTGTAAGGTATTTATTTGTGTTAATAACTACATTGTTGTTCTGGCTGAATTTTTTCCTTCCACAGAAGGTTCAGATGTTTGTTGTCCTAGTGGACCTCCCTGTGCTAGCTCTTGCTGCTTGTGAAGTTTTATGTATGTTGTGAAAAAGCTGTGTGACACCGAAAAAGGCAGCAGACCGCGAGTGCTCACTCTGTCTCGTCTAGTCTCTAGAAGGTCTAGAAGTAGCCTTTGTTTGTCCACAGAACTGGCTGAAAACAAACCCACTCCTTCCTCTCGCTCTCTTTCTTTCTCTGTCAGCTGAAGGGATTTGCTCTACAGCTGAGGAGGCAAGCAACTATAATGAATAGGAGCCTCTTGCTCTGTATCCCATGTGTATATGCTTGTCAGTGTGTGTTTCTTACAATTCATATAGTCGCAGCTCCCTCAGACTTTGTGTGCAGGGTGTATCTAAACCAATATGTTGTGTCTCCTGTTTGTGTGTTCTAAGTATTGCTGGTCATTTTTTTTGTTGCCTTTATCTTTTATTGTGCATACCAATCTTTTCACACCTATCTCTTCAAGTGAAGCGGTGAATACAGCTATAAGGCAGAGAGAGACAGATGCCAACAGAGAGTAGCTCTGCATTGGACTGTGTTGCTGTATCTGCAGCAGTAGCAGGCAGCTTTTGCTGAGTCAGAGCGAGTTCACACAGCAGTGATGATTGAGCGTTTCAATCCGCGCTCAACGGTGCCACTCGCTGGCAAACTTTGCAAACTGCATGCAGGGAGAAGGATGGCCAATAGCAGTTGCAGGAAATGTATGCTTTTATTGCTGTCAGTCACAACTCTTCTTTACTGCTCTGTAGAGTTTCCATAACTGATTAAAGCATGTATTGTTCCTTAGCCTTTGCGGTGGCTATTTCCAGCATGACTTTGTATTATGTTAGCAGGAAACATCCTCTGTTCTCTAACTTACTGCAGATGTTCTCTGAGTTGCTCCTACTGTTTTGCTCTCACTATTTCTCTTTTTGGATAGCTTTCATATTTAACCACTGGGGATAATTGCTTCCAATGAGTGCATGATGAAGGGGTTTTCTCTACATTTTCGGTCCATGGAAACGTCAAGTTTGATGCAGTTAAAACACATTACTTTAAAGCAAAGTCAGAATCATCCTGCAAGTCTAGTAACATTACATACCACATGTGTGACTGTCAGCTGATTTTTTTTTTCCACTCTCCCCCGATTTCTTTCCATACAGAAAAACTCTACAACTCAACGGGACGGGAGCTACGGAGAGCCCTCTTTTCCCTCAAGCAGATTTTTCAGGTAATTATTTATTCATTCTAGGTGTTGTCCAGGAAGAGCATCTTAAAACTGCACCTCATTCGACCCCCACGGTGCTTTATGTTTCTCATAATCATTTTTTTTTTAAATCCTGTGAATTCTTCAGTGCATTTAAATGCATTAACATACAAGAAATCAGTGCACACATTCAACACACACTTGGACGCATTACTGTTTTCTTGAGGCAGAGTTGTGCTGCTGAGAGTCTGCCTTCGTGGCAGCTGTGGAGTGTTCAGGTCTGGTCATACTTCACACTCTGGGCTGGGCTAGTGGGCAGTCGGTCGCAGAGGGGGAGGGATAACTGACAGTTAAATGGAAAAGAGAGCAACAAGCATTGATATATGCTAAGGATAGATAATTATACCTTACTTTTTACACTCTGAGTGTCCCTGTGAGTTATCAGCTGTAGAGAACAGTGACAATTCTTGTAAAATATCTCTGATCGATGTCTATTTTTCCCTACATTCCAGCTCTGTAACACACATGTATAACTTTAGTAGCTGCTGGTCATTCTGTTTCTTTAGTGCACGCCTGTATGTTTAGGCTGTGCCAAATGACTGGAGTCTCCATCACAGATATATGGTAAATATGTTCTGGAAGCACTTAGACTTCCTCCTGGGGGAGAAGTAGCCCTGACCACCCCACTGTGTTTATTGCTGCTTTCCTCTCGATCCCATCTGAACAGTAGAGCGCATCAGAAAATGTTAAATCCTGCGGAAAACCTAATGCTTGGCCTTAAATTATGGAGTCATCGACAGGTGTGAGAGGTGCAGGTGGTTTTGTCATCAAGGACGAAATGTGGGATGAAGTCGAGGGGCTGAAGCAACAGGAATCCATTTGAACAAGCTGCAAACAGATTGCACTTCTCACTGTGTCTGCAGCCACTTTTTACTGAATTTGAGAACCTTCTGAGAAAACTCTGAGTTTTAACCAGCTGATGATTTGGAATGAGTAAAGCGTGTCAGTAGCTGTTCTCTTACAAGAAACTGCTTTTTTTGCCTGCAGTAAAACAAATATTACAAGTGTTGCTTAGTAAATCTGCTTCTTGCAGGAGGATTAAGCAATGGTTTTACCCACTGTGCGCAGATGAAATGAATATAATTTGCTCGCAGCTCCTTTATTTTTGTGGCATTCATTTACTTATAATATGATCAAGATAAGATGAACCTTTCTGTAGTGATTATCTGCACGGCTCACACTAAACCAAGTGCTGCAGGGCAAAGAGAAAATACATTTTCTAGGCTAAATTGTGCCTTTAAAGATCAGCATAAATCATCTTACTAGATTCTGGAAATGATTTTATCACATAATACTTTATTAAAGAGTATGCTTACTCTTTATTGGTCTCACAGCTAAGTACATAATGCCCAGACTAACTTTATCAATATAATAGTATAGTAAGTAAAAAATACAGATGAACTGTATATTACAATGGATGTAGACACTGTGACATTCATTGTGCTTCAGTCACATCATTTTATTTATCCATTAATTTATTTAAACTTAGATAAAATGTGTATGTATCACCCAGACGCAGAGTTTAGTTTGTGCTATTTGACATACAAATAAAACACTAGACTGTTTGGATAGGTTGTTAGTACAATTGACCACAAGAACACTTGCCAGATATTTGCATTAAAAACACTTCAAAAGGCACCAACATGAAAAATGAGGAAGAGGTGTTCAGTTGAAGTCTAGCAGAAAGCCACACAGTGTCTGCCTGTGTTTGCACCCACATTGCTCAGCATAGGTACATCTAACTATTCATAAGTGTTAAAGTTAATGCAAGTAAATCAACGAGTTATTTAAAAATGGCTCCCTATACACATAATATGGAAGGGTGTTAGCTATTGAGACCAAAACTGTTTTCAGCACAAGGCTGCAAGCATGTTTGTTTTTGCTATGAATTTGGCCATTTTAACAAAGGCATCTATGAAATCTGAGTTTCATTTGGAGCCATCCTTAAGTGACCATTAAAGCAATTGCCTGGTTTTTAAGTTTAAAGTTTAAGCTTCAAACTTTCCTTTTTGATGAGGCTCATAGTTGGGGCTGGATCAGGTGACCCTGAACAATTCTTTAGTTATGCTGCTAAATGCTCAGGCAGCTGGGTGACTTCCCATAGTGCACTGAGTCCCGTGCATTTATATGCTGCTACTTTTTCTTTTCTCTCCCATAGTTTGTGTTTTCTCCTTTGCTTTGTATTGTTTTGTCTTTTCTTTTCTGATGTTGCCTCTCTCTGGCTGCTGGAGGTTTCTTCCTGTTAAAAGGGAGTTCTTCCTTCCCACTGTCACCAAATGATTGCTCATATAAGGTTCTCTCATTGCTTAATTTTTCTTGCTTTTTTACCTTTCAATATAAAGTGCCTTGAAGCAACTGTTGTTATAAATGGGCATAAAATAAATAAAATGATTGAGTTTATAATTTTGGATATTTTCCTCTTTCTGTCAGGATGACAAAGACCTTGTTCACGAGTTTGTGGTGGCCGAAGGACTGACGTGTTTGATAAAAGTTGGAGCCGAAGCCGACCAGAACTACCAGAATTACATCCTCAGGGGTATGTGCGCTGCAGAACGGCACAGCTTTGCACCAGTAAAGCTGACAGCACCCCCCCCCCCACCCCCTTCCCCCCGGACCTCAATTCTAAAACACAAGGATGTTATTAATCAATCCAGTAACACTTTTCTTTCCATAAACCTATCTACAGCCACATGTGTTTATATAAACTATGTAAATTGATGATTCTGCATGATGACCTTCTCACACTCACACATTTTACCCGTATAAACAGACTCAAATGTGTGCCACAGATAATGTGGATGCTAGGCCAAGTTTGGCAGCTGGTTAATTTATGTCTCCCGTGTTGGTGATGTCAGAGATCATGTGTGTTGAGGTTAAAAGGGGGCAAGGACAGCATGTTTTGGGGATACTAGACATCCACAGCTCTCTTTCTCTCTCCAAGGTCACTACCATTTAACAGCCTGCTGTGAGGAGGTGGGTCACACACGCTTAAGTGTCTAATAAAAGTTCTGGCAGGATATTACAGATCATAAAACTAATTTTCCTCTCCTCCCTCTCGTTTTTATTTTCCCTGCTCCTTATTCAGATTGGTTGCACTTCTGTTGATTAAGTTGGACTCTTGACGTCAGTGCTTTATTAGATGTTTGATTTTATATGTACAACACATAATAAACATGAACTTATTAGCTTGGATCGAGCCTTTGTGGTTAAAAAAGCAAAAGCAAAAAAACAATTGTGTAGTTAAGTCATCTCTTCTGTGGTTTCTTCATTAAGCCTCCCTAATAAAAGGTCACAGTGCAGTTGACCCCTGTAATTTGGTTGCACATTTCCAACAGATGTAACCTCCCTTGTGTTTACAAACTAAGCTACAGCATGAGCCCAAATGCTTCCTCTCAAATTTTCTAACAGGTCAATGTTGATTTTTTTTTGTTACTGAAGAAAAAAAAAAGACAATAAAAGAAAAGGCAGATGTGTGTGACAAAGTACTGATGGTGGCCCCCGGCAGGTTACAAACATGAACATGACCCCTGCTTAGACAGCCTCTGAAGGCGTGCTGATCTTAAATGTTGGAGGCTTCATCTGAACTTGGCCCTGTCTGTGAATCAGACAGATAAATCACACGGGTTAAATGGCCAAAACATGACACGGGCGGATAACAACTGGTTTTTGGAAACTTCAGAGTTTACCACATGCAAGAGATGTTAGTGTCATACAGCTGTGAATGATGAGACCACTTCTCATATCTGTTCACTCCTCATTGTGACATCCTTTTCTTTTTTCTTTAATGTTTGGCAAAGCATGTGGGACTCTGTCTTTTCCTTCGTGCGCTAGTTTATCGCCTCATCTCTGCGGATTGGAGTCCTCCCCCTTTCCCCGTATCTTTACATCAACATGAGAACCTAAACCAAACTAGCACTCTCCCTGAAGCCCTTCTAACCCATTTCAATTTTTGACCTAATTTCTCCTGACCAGCTGAGGAAATGTGGAGTGTAGTAGATCACCCTCCCTCGTGAGCCATGTGTTGGCGAACGCAAGTCGAGCATGTGCTGGAACCCAGATGTACAGGTCAGAAATGAATATAGATCTGGCGGCTTTACTGCTGATGACTTCCAAGAGGAGCTATGTCATAAGGATTCCCAAGAGGGGAGTGAATTATTTGCCTGAAATTTTCACACGTGCACACACAGAGAGGGAAACAGAGGCAGATAGCAAACCAAGAGCAGTAATTGCTTTGGTATCAAACACTGATCACTTCTAATGCTTTTTGCTGTAATGTCTTTCAAGTTGAGCCCAGTTAAAAAAAAAAAAAAGGGAAAAAAAAGGAAAAAGTTGAGAGGAATGTGGCCTTGAACCCAACTGTCTGGTGTGCATTAGAAACCTCCCGACAAAACAATCTTGCTCTCTTTCAAGAATAAATATCAATCTTATGGGTCTTTTGTAGTTGAAAAAGGCACAGTCACACGTGCACACCAGCCTGCTTGCATTTTACAACAACAGGTCTCCAGCCTTAGCTGGAACATTGCCTTCATTGTAAATGCTTGTTCCTCTAGCATTCTTAGCAATCTACACCATCTCACTTTGCTCTTTTTCTTCTTTTTCTTTTTCTTTCCATCTTCTTAAACCCCTGGAGGTGTCTGTGGCGGGTTAGTGCTCCCTCAGTGATGTGAGTGGTTTCTGTGTCTGCCTGGTTGGGGTCTGGCCCCTTTCACGGCCCCTCACACCTGGCTCGGAGGGCTTCCAGACCTGGACTTAACTCCTTGGAGACCTGCGATTTTTTTTTGACCCAGGGGAAAGCTTGTATGCCCTTATCACCCTATCAGAGGAAAGGGGTGTGAGGTCACTGTTTCAGAGGTGCTCTTGCCATCTGGTCTTCTTGTAAATCTTACAATCAGCTGCAAACACAAGGGAGCCAAAAGGGCAATGAAGGCCTCATTAGGCTTCGTCGTTCTTCTTTCGTGCTCATTTATAATCTTTCGAAAGCAGCTCTTGAAATCATAAATCTTTTGTTAATGAAAAGAAAATTAGAGCAAAGGTTTCATAGTGTATGTTTCTTTTATTAAGAATGTAGTTTCTCAAACCACAAAGGTCTCATGAGTTTGTCAAATGTTCTTTCTCTGCAGCAGACTTGTTGCAGGTTGAAGAAGTTTGACTTGTAACCCGTGATTAACATGCAAATGAATGTATTTTAAACCATGTGATTTTTTTCAAAACCTATCATCAAGTTAACATCATATGTATCACTAATATATGACGAGAGGAGGGTTCCCGACCAAGCATCGGTATGTGTTTAGTTGTTAGTGAAAATGCATTGATTAGAGATGTAGTTGTAAATTAAATAGGAAAAAATCAAATCTCAAAGGAAATGTGGCTCAGGAGGTAGAACAGGTCATCTACTAATCAGAAGGCTGGTGGTTTGATCCCATGCTGTCAAAGTGTCCTTGGGCAAGATCCTGAACCCCAAGTTGCTCCTGATGTGTTCACTGGAGCGTTAGAAAGAAAGCACATAGTGCTTGTGAATGGATGAATGAGGCTTTTTGTCTAAAGCACTTTGAGTCCTCAAGCAGAATAGAAAAGCACTAGATAAGAACGAGTCCATTTACTGTTTACATAAGTTAGTATTGTTTGGTAAGATGCTGGTGGTGTTTGCTTTGAACTGTAATATTTGTAGGCCTGCAATTGACATATGACATTGCTTGTAAAAAAAATCTGTTACTTTAGAAGCAAAGGATCCCTGATTTGATTAAAGAAGAGACATAAGTCCTTTTGGGCCTGTGCATGTTTAATTTTACATAGAAAATCCACCAAATAAAACAAAAGGGAGCTGGCACTTGTGAATAAGGGAGCAGCTGAAAGTAGCTTTGTCTTCTTCCTCTTCTGTATATGCTTATTCTTCCTTTGTGGCACTCGCAGACTTTGAGTACCGTACTAAGAACTGTGGGTTTCATGAAGACCACATTTAAAGTAAAGTCCGAAATGCTGATAAATCAGATGGTGATTTAGGTCCACCCTTGATGTGCCTTTGTGCCATTCTGACAAAAAAACTTTCTATTTTGTCTTAAAAAGTGCCAAATAAAATACTGAACGTTGGCACCATAACTCATCATTGTTAGTGCTTCCTCAGCCCCAAAATAAAAGCAGCTTGTGCAAAAAGGTCAAATAAGTTTCATCAGTAAGCTCAGACTTTTTTTTTTTCACTGTGGTTAAAAAAAGATCCCTATGGTACTAATTACCATGAACAAAACAGGCAGAGGAGTTGGAAGAACAAATGACAAGTTTTTTCCATTTGTTGAATTTATAGTAAGAACGCTAACAAAAGCAACAACCGTTTTTAATTGGTAACTGTAAAAATGGGAGCGACAGACAGAGAGGGCAGATTAAAGACAAACCAATTACAGTCAACATGAAGTAATTATTCCCTGCTTTGAAAGGTTCGCTGTTGACATTCCTTGCCATAAGCTTTGTTTTTAGCTACACTTTCTCTGCGTGCGCTTCTTAAAGGACGTGCTATTTCAGCCTGCTGTTGACAAAACACTTGCCGTCTGTAAGAGCCAGTGGAAACAAATTGGAAGTGAAGCGTTAGTTTTTGATGTATGGGAAGTCGGAGAAACAGCCTCTTTTTGTGTGTTTCAACTTCCATTTGATGGAAAACACATTTGTAAACAGGGCATAACTTATCTCCATACCCAAAAGGCCGTATCTCATCACACGCTGAATTATACTGTATATACCTGGGCTTGCATGTTATAACTTAGTCTTGAAAATTTATAGCTCTCAAAGATATGAGTCTAGAAGTATTACCTTATGATATAAGTCATGGCCATATTTCATTTCATACTTTTATCTCTTCTATCTCTTGCTACCACTTTAAGATCTCCTGGTTTTAATGACACGGCTGTTATAATGCCACAGTGCTAAAGCACCTTGACTTCTTGGTTTCCAGAAGGAAGTGCTCAGAAGGGCTGATAGATGTGTTCTAGTCAAGTGTTTCATTACCTCTTAAACTGTCTAGGACCTAGCCCACCCCCCACCCCCCCAATACAGCACACAGTTCAGCCACACAGCAGGAACTTTAGTGGCCTGCCATTTCCACAAAGTGCACCTGAAACACAAGAGCCTTTTGTTCAAATTTTAAGTGTCTAGAGTAGCAAAGGTTTTAACTTTTATATGTGACACACTAGCAAGACAGCGCATTAAGCAAACGTGTATGTGCAGTGGTTTTCATCTTTGTGTCACAGTCCAAAACGCTTCACCGTAAACAAAGGTAAGAGCAGCCAGATTCATTTATGTACTCTCCACTTTGTAGCCGAACGGGCGGCTGTGGTGTTGAGCTGGAATGGAAACCTGTAGTTAAGAAAAATCACCATAGGAATAATCTAAGTTTTATATACAGTATTTGACTGGGCTATGATTTTAAGTTGGCCATATTAGGGATATTGGCTGCCACTGACATCAATGAGAGCCAAGAGCAGAAAAAAATCAGTTGGAAACCGAGGGTTAGAGCAGGCTTTAACCAGACAGATAGATAGATTGATAGATAGATATGTTAAGAGAAAGTTCTCGTGTATCTCAAGTTCAAAACAAAAAAAGAGTAGTACTTTTGTTTTAATACTGATCCACACTAAGGAGACTTTCAGTTGTCCTAAATTTAGATTCTGTTTTGACTGTTATGAGTGAAAACCCAGGCATAGCTGGGTTAACAGCAGTGTTGGAAGCTCTTCTTGGAAACGGTGCGTATTGTGTTGTCTGGATTGCCGTGCTGGAGGGAGACCTTTATGATGGCCCATCGTCTGGATAAACATTTCCATTTTGTCCGAATCAAGCTGTGTGGATTTGTGTGAATGTGTCAACATACTGCATGTGCTGGTTATTACAGGTGTAATCGTTTCCTTGTTATAGTGATCGTGCAAGAATGATGTTTAGGAGAAGATAAAGTCATGCTTTGTTAATTTCTCTAGGATAAAGAGAATTCGAGAGTGCCGTACAGGATCTGCTGACACACGTATGTGGACCAGGCGTGAGACGGGGATCTCACGAAATAGCCTTGTTGTACCAATAGAAATTTGAACTCCTGGTTTGTAATGAGATCCCATGGGAACACGTGCATGTTTTCCACCCAATCTCCTGCAGCTTTTTGAAAAGCCAATGCTCCCGCTGCCCCCTCAGTGCAAATCTTTTCAATCTGAAAAGCACTCACTCACTGAAACACACAGAGTCTTTGTGGTGACTTGGATGTTCATTTATGCACACTTAGAGCTTAGTTCTGCAGGTTATGGTCGTAATTCAATTTAGTTTGACTCATTGTTATTTTTATAGCACCAGTGCACAACAACTGTAACCTCAAGGCATTTTATATTATTGACTAAAGATGACACCGTTTGGCCAAGCACTTGGTGACAGTGGGAAGGAAAACCTCCCTTTTAACAGGAATAAACCTCTGGTGGAATGATGCTCGGGGAGGGGCAGCCATCTGTTATCACTGGTTGGGGTGTGAGGGGAGAGAGACAAGATATGATACACACTTTGGAAAAGAGCAAGTGATTAATAATAACTAATGATTAAATTTAATTATTGTTTATGAAGAATACAAAGAGTATAAAACACAATGCCTGCCCTCTGAATTTGTATTAGGTGTCCCTCTTTGTCGGTCTTCTTGGCAAGCAAAATGAAAAACATTTTAAAGCTGCAGTTTTGTGGGATAAAACAACCTGTTTGGAAAAACAGAGCCTTTAATGAGATGGGCAATATGAGGCGCCATCAACAGGAAGAATGGGAAACATTTAGTCACTGATGGGCCAAATATCTAAATGTCAGTTTTAAGTTTCTGCAAGTTAAGCTAAGTCATTTACACAACATGCAACTTGCATTACTGCAGTGGAATGTGGTTCATTTAGGAAATTGAGTAATGTTATGTTCTGTGAGTGCCTTATTAAGCTACAACAGCTTGCTAAGACATATATTACAGTTAGTTCCAAACAGCTAGCAAAACATAATATTTTGTGGTGGCTGCAAGCGTTTTGTTATTGTTTGAGCTCTCACTCACATCTTAGTTTTTGTGGTAGCAATTGTTTTCCCCTCAGCTGAATGTAGTTTTCAGATATTTGGTATATTCTGAATCAATAAATGTGTCTGATTGTGAACCGAAAGACCAAAACCCCACAAAAATCTAAATAGTTGTAGTTCTTACTGACAGGGTTAAGTAGTCTAGAATAAAGCTAATAATACTTTTTTGCCTTGGTGCTGGTGATAAAATGTTGGCGGTCAAAGGCCAGGGTCACTGTGACCTTTCATGTATCCCATCCTTGTTAATGTAATATGTCAGGTACTGCTGGAGGAAATTTTATTACATATAGCATACATTTCCTGTGAGACAAGAACTGATTGGGGTTCGGTGGCTCAAGGTCAATGTTGCTCTGACCTCACAAACCAGTTTTTGTCCATAACACAAGAAATCATATGCTAATTATAACAATATTGTACACAAATGTCTAATAAAGTAAAGTGATAAAACATATTTTATCCAAAGGTTGACAGCTCAAGTCTGGATCAACGCCGACGTAAACAGCAAGTCTGCTGGTTGGCAGAGGCATACAACCCGGAGGCCGTAATTCTAGTCATGTGTTATATAGCTTCTGTACCTGCCTAAAAATTTGGTCCTTTGGGATGATGGGAATGACTTCATGTGGTCAGAGGAAATTTAGGAAATGAGTGTTACGCATGATTTCATCCCACAACCTCTCAACTCTCTCTGCTTCACTGGCATCATTTTGTTTTTTGCTTCCAGCATGTTCTCTATAAATGAAATCACCAGTGTTTAAACTGACATACATACTCAAATATACAGAACCAAATATTCCAGAGACTGCTTGACACTGTATTGAAAACACTAACACTACCCACATTTATCATTCACCTACACAAACACAGCAGCATGTTATCACGTGTTCGGTTAAATTTGAAACCTTCTTCCGACCGGATGTGTCCCACTCTGTCCTTCCCCAGTTTTAGACCCCTCCAGCCCTCATGTGAGCAGACTTCTTACATCTGAACCCAATTCACCCCACCTGCCTGACCTATATTCTGCCTCGTCTTGTTCTTCTTACCTACATCTGTAGAAGTTTTTAGCCTGAGCAGACCCACTGGCAGCAGAGTTACAACCCCATCCCAGAGCCTGTTTTACGGTAACAGAATTCAGTATACAAGCCAATTATATTATAAGAATGTTTGATTTAGTTCATTTCTCAAGCTCTCATTTTATCATCTCTGACCTTGCTGTCTAAGATACATAAACTCTAATTTGGAAAATAAATAAATAAATCCTTTGCAGTTATGCAGCACGCAGGCCCATAGATTGAAATTGTCAGTGTTTCAACGGGTTTTACGGCTGATTTTTGTAAGCTGACTGTTTTTTGGGACTGAATTCAGTATGCGACTAGCCAGAACCAGACTGAATCACACTACTATGCTCTAAGGAGCAGTAAGAATTTACCGCAGCTCATCTTTCAGTTCACTTTACAAGAGGGTGGATGTAATGCAGTAGGTTGTTGCCAAAGTCTTCCCCATTTGGATGCGTTGCAGAAATCATCTGTTGGACTTCTTCTACTTGTTCATTGTCCTAAAATTATTTGATAAAATTTATCTGGTACAGTAGCCCTTCTACTCTCACAGATGTTCAAGTACACAGAGGTGAGCAGTGGAACAGAAAGTAATACCACATTTAGCGTGTCTGTTCTCCTTATAATGTTGCAGCAGATTTTGCCATGCTCAGCACTGCAGTGGGTCTGCGGTGCCTGTGGAGCTCGCTCAGCCAAATACTGGGGAGGCGCTCTGTGTTACTTCATGCTATTGTTCCATTAGGCCTGTTTGTTTGTCTTCAGGGAATTGTTTGGGTTTAGGCCCACAGTACATTTTGTCAAATGCTGGCAGACATTTATTCAGGTCTGAAAATGGAAGCGTTCCCCTGTTGTTTTACTGTATGGGGTTCAAATAAGTAAGTCTGGCAGTTCAGGTAAGTCTGGCAGTTGGCTCAGGGATCGGAATTAGTCTGGCTTTAATGGTCTGGGTTATTAGCTGACTAACAAATGTCTTAATCCAGTACAGTAGAGCTATGTAATAAACTTTACTTTTTATGGCAGACAGACTCTAAGTCAGGATGACGCTAGACATATGAATGCAGAAATGAGAAATAATAAGAGTAATCAATCAGATTGTAACTTAATCAGTAACTGAATTTCATTCTTTTTCTTCTTTGCAATAATCCTTGCAAAATTCATGAAAAAGAACTGTGTATTTACAAATTTTACTGAAACTGTCAAAGATAAAAGTGTTTGTTCGACAGAAGCGTGTAGCCATTAGTGTAATATGGAGTACTTTTACTGCTGTAGCTATGTAAAGTTTAATTCATATGGTATACATTGTATATAGAGTGGCTGTGTGAAGAGCACTTACTGCTTTAAAAAAAATAGCATTTAATGAGAACAGAAAAACAGGAAAACGCCCTGTGAATATGTACATATGGAGTAAAAAAGTGTTTCAAGCTAAACCTGAACTCTTTAATTTGCCAGTTTTATGAAAGTTTTATTTTGCCATGACCCTTATCTTCTTCATTATAGATGTAGGTGGTTTAAAACAAAACAAAAAGTTATTTAAGATGATAAATCACTAATTAATTTGGTTAATGTGGTTTTTACTGCTATGTTTGTTTTATACCCATCTGTCTGATCACAACTGATCACAGAGTGGTGAAAGGAGAGTAGAGCTAACTGGTCTACTGTCATCAGCATCATGTCAAAGAGCAAGAGGATTATCTATAATACAACATGCACCAACACCAACAACCAGATAATGCTGTTTGCCTTTCAGCTCCAGAGACACTGGACAAGCATTGCTTTCATGCTTTGCTTGCCCTGATGAAACATTTATGGTATAGAGTATAGAGAAAGTAAGATTTTTTTTTTTAGGCCATGCTAGCTGATTACCTTCATGGATGGATATATGGATATTATCTGCATTCACTGGTGCCACTGAACTGTATGTAAAGAATTGATGCAACTAAATTGAAAATATGTGAATTTATATGTAGTATATATTATATTTTCAATCTGAAAATCCCATTGGTTCCCATGAACTGACTATGAACTCATTAAAACAGTCTGTTCTGCTATTTGAGAAAGGATGTCTCAGCTGCTAGTTTAACAAATTATTGGATACAACGTGATGCTAATATTGTATATTATCTTTTCCATTAGAGTCAGAAAGAACAATAAAGTACTGTATTAGTGTGCAGTATCCCTCGTTTTCACAGTCAGATCATCATCTCGTTTGTCACATCTACTCACATAACAACATAGTCATGTTCGAATAACTCAGATCGAGGCTTCAAGGTAAAATCTAAGTAACCAGCTTTATTGATCCATCCATTTTCTCACCCCCTTGTCCAATTCAGGTGACACTTAGGGCAGAAAACCTAGTTGTTATTGTTTTAAAGACTTGGGAAAGTGGAAACAAGCCATAAACAAAACACTTGCATGATATCAGTTTTTAAAATGAGCAAATAAGCAAACTCATTTTCCTGTGGCTGAAAACTGAGCTTTAAAATAAATTGTATATTTGCATTCCATAAAGTTAGAGCCGAGTTCCATTGATTCATTGCTACTAGACCTTTCCAAGAAGTCATGTGATCCACTGTTGATAAACTGTTGATTGTTGCTGCTTTTAACTTTATGCCCTTCTTTTTTGAACTGATCATCCAATAAATATATAAAAGCATCTGAGATTGCTTCAAATAAACGCTTTATACAAATTTGCTGGAAATACTTCTGATTTGTATGTGAGTCACCGTCAATAAAGATTATAGGAAAAATAGCGGCTTTGGAAGTCTGTGACTGCCAAAGCCACGGTACAAGGCGGTACAACTCTGTGAATACTAAAATTTGACATAATAGAAAGTGAATTTACATTAAAAAAAACAGGCCTTGCAGTAAGTACAGCGATCCAGGTACAGTGGGTACAGGGAAGCGCACCTCAGAAATCTAAGTGCAGCATCTGGCTAATGCACAGAATGCAAGATAAGAGTCTCCAAGTTGCACTGTATGGGCTAAAAATTTGGCCCCATTCCCAAAGTCCTGGTAAAATAAATGTTGCACACTGACAGACAGTTTGGCTGACCCAGTTTAGATAAATTCCAAATTGTAAATGAAACCAAAGGGGCAGAGTGGTAAGTGGGAGAGAAGTGGACAGGTTTTTTTTTTGTTTTGTTTTTTTAACTGTGGACAGAGTTGTTCATTTGATTTCTTGCTTCGTTATAGATAAAGTTGGCTCTTTTTTGTTAAACATATACGTCAGCTGGCTTGTGTTGGTGCTGACTTCACAGACCTCAGACTGCTTCTCACCTCGGCAGTGGTCACGGAGCAGCCCTTCCTGCACATTCCTGGGGCTGTGGAAGATAATTGCTGTGGTTTATGAGAGGGAGAGGCCCTGAAGAAACACTTCCACCAGACTTTAGTTGTTTGATTTTGTACTTCTCTCAGAATTTGAGACACAGGAGCGGGGTCTGTCTCCTCCAGTCTCCTAGTCTGTGGTTCCCTGCTGCAACTCTGTGTCATCCAAATGTTCTACTCACTCTTAAGGCAGTTGCATGTTGAAATAAATTGAGTGTAAGAGTGCTACACCGATGACAGTCTCCTCACTCGACACTTCGAAGTTTCTTTAAAGCTGTCCTTTTCCCCGATGACTTGCATCTCAACTCTAATCACTGTGCTTTGAAGGCAGCTCAGTGTCTGCCAGCATCTTATTACGTGACATACAGTACATACAAAGGGAGTTAGCAGTGTTATTGTTGCGCTTTGTGTGAGGTATGGTAAAGCTGCTCATGATTATATGAATGGAGGCCCACATTGTTGGCCCCAAATCAGTGCTTGAAGTGGAGAGAGTCCTTTACGGACTCTGGACACGCATGTTCCTCTTATTAACCCTCTTCTAAAGTTATAGATGAGTGTCTGTTGTACGGTTTAAAAACAACCCTGGGTTTGGGGCCAACACTTATGGCAAACGTTTATCACAGTTTCAAAGCTTAACTGTAAGAAGCAGGCAGCCTAATTCTTAAAGGGCTGTTAAATGACTAGCTAAAGCAAAGTGTGTGTAAATCGCTTTCATTTGCAGTGCGCATACATGATTGTTTGGAGAGTAATTAAATGTCTCCTTTTAACTGTTTTGACCAGAATATGAAGGTTTCCCATAATGACAGGTAATTTAATTTTTTTTTAAACAGTTACAGTATCATTTTACCTAACCATTCGGTCTTTGCGGTTTTTGGATTTGTAGTCAAATCATACATCAAGAGGCCGCTGGCAATGAATAATTTCATGAAGCAGCAGTTTTAATGAATGTGAGAGAAAAGGTAATGGCTTTGTGTTTTCTGGCGCGCTGTATAACAGTTCAAGTAACATATCATTTCCATATCTTAACTGCTCGCTAAATTAAATTCAAATCTGATATTTATTCCGATTGTTTTTTGCACGGTTGACTGCTTGAGTCAAAAGTTCTCGATAGCAAAGATGTCAGACTCGTTTTGCACGGTAGGCCACATACAACCCAGTTTGATGTTAAGTGCGCCAGACTGTGTGAACTTTATTTATATAGTGTCAAATCACAACAACTGTCACCTCAAGGTGTAACCAATAAAACAACCTGACATAAGGAAATTTAACTTAACTTAACATAAGGAAAAGAAATGTAATTTCAACCATGCGTCTCAGTTTTTCTACACAATAAAGAAATGCTGCGGTGCTAAAATAATTTTTTTTAAATGTCATCGCAACACTTTGGGCTTGAATTGTAAGAAATAAATATTTAAAATTACAGAAAAAGTTGTGATAGCTCATTACATCACAAGTTTCTAAGGAAGATAGTAAAAAAAATAACTTTTCTGTCATTCAGTTGTTTTTCTATTACTTAATTACTTCAGTATGAATGTCATAAAAGCTGTAAAACTTAGAAAACAGTTGAAACTATATGCCATCCTTCAAATTTTCCACAGCAATGCAGTGAGGCTGCTTTGGAGTCTTTGCCGGGCCTATTCTGGCCTTATGTTTGGCACCTCTGTTCTATAGGCTAAAACCTTTAAACGCTGCCTTATGATAACATGTCGGCGTGATCTAAAAGCCAGTTCGCTTTGTGGTGGATAGATAAAGTCTCATCTGTCAGCAACTGAACATTCGTGTTGCGTAATGACACTTAAAAGTCTCATTAAAGACGTGTGTTTTCAGTGGAATTCCTTAAAAGCACATTGAACTACGGCAGATACGGTACACAGGTGCACGCGAGAGATAAGTCTGTGTAGTGATGATATTGCAGGACTGCTAACACCACACAGCTCTTTAAAGTTGAGGCTGTTTTGTGTATGTATAAAAGATGACTGTGCATCATTACTTTGTACTCTTAAAAACACATTCTGTTGTGGTCTGCTGCGACACATCGCCCAGAGCGCGCAGTGGGAACGGACCATGTCTCTGTTCTGACATGTTGCGAGGACTTAACCCCAATTGATAAAAGATGCACTGTCACCACCGCTGCTTGTTGCTGCTACAGTACGCCGACAGCAATCACATACACGCACACACACAGACACACACACAGGGCCTGTCCACCCACACGCTCTCACACATCATGTACGCACAGCAGCTGCACCTGGGAATTTTGGCCTATCTGCTGCATATTCGCGATTTTCATGCCACTCTGAAGAAGACGGCGTGAAGAAATTTATACGTATATAACAGAAAGTGCAAGCTGTCATTATAACATGTTATAAGAAAGTGAAATAAACATAGAAAGAAGAGATTAGATCAGAATCTGTGAATGTATACAGTTTCAAAGCACCTGTTTGTCTGCTTTTTCGTCACAGCTGCTAATATATCTGATCATTTTTATATATATGATCCTTCTGAATAAAAACCAGCAATGGGTTGACTTATTGAGAATATTCTCCTATGTATTATTACCTCCCAAAACACTAACGTCTGCCAAGAAATAGTCAAACAAGCTTTCCAAAAATGTTCCACTTTTAATGTGTCACATGCTCTTCTTCTGCTCACTCCCCCCGCATGTCAGCTAATGTATCATGTAAAGTTTCTGTGGGTTCAAACTGAACTCATCTTGTTGTGGTCTTCTGTGTGAAAGCATTACCTCTACATGTGTGGACTTCCTCTGAGATGCTGCTTTTAAAAAAAACCACACGCATTTTAAATGGTGCTTTTGTCTGTTCCACTCCTGTCCTGTAATGTTTATCTCCCTTCCCCCTTCCCCTTAAACAGAAGCTCTACACTTTTACTGCCCCCCACTGAGATCCCTTGGCTCTGATTATGTTCTTATTTATGTATCCTGTTACAGATAGAAGTCATGTCAGCTTCCATGGAGTCATTCTGCTCAGTTATACTGCCCCTAGTTGTGTCCACTGACTTGAGAGTTGAATGCAGACGAGTGATGTTTTTGTGATTTTTAATTTTCACAACAACTCCAGTTTACATGTACAGTTCATGTATAATTACTGTGGGCATAGTAGAGTGTGGGGAAAACATTGTCATTTTTGGTCTTATATACAGTGCTGGGCACAAGTCTTCAACTACCCCTCATTTCTTGATAGCTTGCTTTTAAGATTTTCTTGTAATTTTTTTGTGGCCTTGAGCAAAAGTTTTCCAGGTTTTCTGAATGTTTTCAAAGCTTTTCTTCAACCATTGGCTGCTTTTCCCTCATTTTCACTCCCGGCCAATCCAGAGCAAGGATTTTTGTTTGTTAATCCACTTGATGCCAAAATCATTCAAGCACAAGGAAGGCAACTAGATCAACAGGTTAAACAGTGTTGTGCCTATGCATAACATTTGTAAATTATATCTTTAGGCATTTTGTTACCTCTAGCCTATTGGAAAAATAGATAATGTGTTTGAATTTCCTTAGTTGGATGTACAAAAAAATTCTAAATATAAGTTTGGAAAACATAAAAGAGTATTTTTTCACTGATGAGGTGATTCCCAAAGAGCTGTAAGATGAAAAATTGGCATATCTCAGCATCGTATGCAGTGTGTCCTTAAAAAAAATGAGGAAATTAAACCAGTAGAGGACAAAAGAAGAGGCATGCCTTTAAAAAGTCAGTGGTATAGTTCTTATAGATAGATGAATTGTCAACAGTGTTTATGGAGGAATTATGAATGCAGAAAACTGCCATCATATTTCAATCCACTGTGAAGCAGTGTGGCGTCATCTTAACAGAGAACAGACCGAAAAGCAGCCAAAACCCAAAGAAGAGCTTTGAATGTCCCTCAAGAAGCCTGGAGATCAATTCCCGAAGACTCCTTTAAGAAATGACAAGAACACTTGCCTAAGAGAGTTCAGGCTCTGATAGAGGATAAAGGTCATCACATCAAATATTGATTTCCATGTATGCTTGCATGTATCAGTAAATAACTGCACCCCATTTTCCTAACTAAATATAAAGAAATAAGGGGTGGCTCTGTACCACAAGGTCATGTCTCCTGTCATATATTGGGGCTGAAATCTTTCAATAAGCAACAAAAGTAAACTATGAGTTTTACCTACAGTGTCCAGTTTCTCATGAATACAGTATGTTATCCCTTAGTCTTTCTTTTGCATAGTCAGGATTCCACTGAGAGCAAAGACATGTTTGATGGACTATTATGAAATGATGAAAACATCAACTGTAATAACATAAGATTGACCATCCCCCCCCATGTCTTTCTTTTGTCTGCCTTTCCCACTCCCCTTTTCTCCAGCTCTTGGTCAGATAATGCTGTACGTGGACGGGATGAACGGCCTCATATCTCACAATGAAACGATCCAGTGGCTTTACACCCTGGTTGGATCCAAGGTAAAAAATTTAAAATCACTCCATGCTGTAGATATCCTATAAGACCAACTCAACGACACCATCTGGCCACCGATGAGAAGGATAAAATCCTATACTTGCTGCCCTGCTGTCAGTGTGGTCAGCTCAGCCCTCTAGTGGCCAGACTGGGTTATGTGCAGCAAATGTGCAGCACATGAGGGAACTGCACTGGCTTTCTTTTCACACAGTTTTGATGTTCTTACAAATTACTTTCCTGCTTTTCCATGTAAATACTGACAAAATATTTGGTGTCTGGTTTATTTTTCTTTTAATCTGAACCCTGTCTCTGTTATCACTTCACCAGGAAAGAAAACTTGGTTTGCACCACCCCTCCCATTGTGTTGATTTTAACCTCAACTTTGCACCATATCATAACTATAACACTTTTTTTTAAATGTCTTTTTCCATGTTTTACAGTGGTGTAAATCACTGGACACACTTATCAAACCTTAGATATCTTGATATATTTTGAGACTCACCTGTGGTTCAGCATTTTGATATTTATCGTATTTTTATACTGTCCGACTGCTATACAGTATTTTCCCATGAGCCGACAGTGTCACACAGCACTCTTATCAAAAGCTTGCAAGGCGGTTCATACAGGAAAAAGCTTTTACCATCTGATGCTATTAAGCATCTGGAATTTAAAGGGCTTGCACATGCTCATCATAGCTGTTTGCAGAAATATTAAGTTCACAGTTGAATTTGTGCGCTCTGTGTTTGTTGCTTTAACAGATTGTTTTTCTTACCGCAGTTTCGTCTGGTGGTGAAGACATCCCTAAAGCTGCTGCTGGTGTTTGTCGAGTACACAGAGTCCAATGCTGCCCTTCTCATAAAGGCTGTGAACGCTGTGGATACCAAAACAGGTACGGTGCCAGCATAACTGAGAAAAAAACATAAATACACAACACTACTGTCAAAGGAGGGATTGACTGGTTCTCTATTCCCACACTCACACATGGTATGGATATTAACATAGGAAACCTGCTGCATTAATCAGAGTGACAGTGAATTAAATGTGTGATATGGTGGAGCTAAAGGAGTTTGCATATGCTAGTCTTTAAACCAATCAGAAATTCCACTTATTTTCCCATAAAATTACAGTATGTGCTGTTTTTAATCAATATATATGTTCACTGTATCTCTGGGATTTGTTGCTACATGGCATCGTCATTAACTTTTAATTCTCGGCTGCTCAGTGAAACCTTAGCAGTAAAACACAGAAAGCGCGGTCCGACCAGTTGTTCTCAGCCGCGCCACAGCCACGCATGGAATGAGGCTTTTTGAGAGGGACTATATCTCCTGCCTGCAGTGGGGTTCAGTTACCTGCCATCCTAAAAGCTCAGCATTGTGCTGTGGCATACAGCAGGGGGTTGGCCGTCCGTGTGCATGGCTCAGGTATCCCTCTGTCACTTCTGCTGTTACATAAGAGGACTGAACATGATCCCCTGTCTCCCGATGAGAAGAGTTGGACTTGACTTCATGGCTGAGACGGTGCTCCTTACTTATTACCACATTCAGATGCATCAGTTTTTTTGGGGGGGGGTTTTCTCATTTTTACTGCTGTTTTTCTAGAGGAAGATAAAAGTCATACTGCAAAGTCTGCTGGCACAATGAGATGACTTAAAAAGTTGTATTTTTCATTTTGCTGCACAGCGATGGAGCCAAATCGTTTTTTATGACAAACTGTAAGACGATCAAATGGATAATTTTGGATTTTGTAGTTGTTCAGCATCTGGAAAATTTGTATTTTTTCTTTCTTAAACTTTTCTTTTTATGCACACTGTGTTGCATGTCTTTTGACGGTGCAGGTACAAAACTGTGGTCAAATGTCATGGAGATCCTTGATGAGAAGGATGGAGTGGATACAGAGCTGCTGGTGTTCGCAATGACGCTTATCAATAAGGTCAGCAAATACTATTTAGATACTATTTAACAGACGATTTTCTGCATTAACTGCCTGTCTCTAGTTTTCTTCTTTCTAACCTGCTGTGTTCAAGGCATAGTGCTGAATGTGATCAACTGAGGGTCATTTGTATTTTTGGGTTTGTGGGTTTGCAAGTGTTGCTTATATGAAATTGCAATAAGTGTGTTGATGAAGCAGGAACTGTAGCAGTGTAAAATGATTTAAGTGTGGATACAGGGCTGCTGGTGTTTAGTGTTTATTATTCTTGTGGATACAGAAAAATGTGTTTACATACTACTGATATGTTTAGGTATAAGGTCTGGCTACAGATCAAATTTAAATATATTACTTGAACCCATCACTTATTACTCAGAATAATTTCAGTCCTGCAGGTGAATTATCATTTCTGTTTTGTTATTGTTTCATTATCATGTGTTAGCCCTGGCAAGTATCGACCCTGTGACAACTTGAATGATTGTATAAGCAGCCAAGAAAATGGATGGATGGAAAAATCACATGTGTTTGCTTATGTGTGTCTCAGACGTTGGCAGGCCTGCCAGACCAGGACTCCTACTATGACATGGTGGATTGTCTGGAGGAGCAAGGCATCGAAGCCACGGCCCAGAGACACCTAAGCAGAAAAGGCACTGACCTCGACCTCGTGGAACAGTTCAACATCTATGAGGTCAGAAAAGCCTACAGTACAAACTTTTATCTCAGTACAAACAAGCTCAGTGTGTATCTAATAAGTCAAATATCAGCCAGGAATGCAGTCTGCGTAAGGATCCCCTGTTATAGTTTATTCACTCCCTGTCTCTTTGACCTAGATGACTCTCCGTCATGAGGACGGTGACGATGACACCCAGTTGCCCCCGAGTGGCCGAAAGGACCGCCGGCGAGCCAGTGTCGGCGGCACTAATGAGAGGCGAGGCCTGGAGAGAAGACGCAGCAGGAGACATTCGCTTCAGAATAGCAGAGGCCATGCTTCTGCCCCAGCATCACCCAGCACCAGTCACGCTCGTGCAAGTGGCTTCCTTCGCTTCGGTAGCCAACATGAAGATATCAGTGAAAGGTAAAGGGCAAAAGAAGCAAAGGAGAGGTGAGGTGGAAGAGAATTAGGACACTAAAAGAAAGATTTAGTTTTGGGTTTATTGAGTAATGACCTAGAGCAGAGCACATGCACAGGCAGGTTGACCATGGCCTCAGTATTAAATGTTTCATCCAGCTGGCTGATCTAAAGCCTGAAAGATAGCTGCAAGTAAAAAGGAATCACAAATGATTCTCATTGAGTTATTTCACAGGAAGGCTGTCCGACTGCAAGCGTGTATTATATTTCATTCGTGGAGCTCTACCCTGTCCTGAGCTGAGGAAAAGAATTTAATTATATAGTAATTTAAAGAATGGCAAAGAGAAGACTGCTGCAGCAAAGTGACATTTAAATTAATTTTCTGTCCCCGCTCGTGGGAAAAGGAAGCCTTTGCAAACACATGATATGAGCTATCTGCTCTCGCTCTGGAGTCAGGCTTCCTTCAGCGGGCATGCACTGAACTTAAACTCCACCACGCCACATGTTTTATATATGACAGACCTTGGTGACTGCACAGGCTGCATCTAGTGACTCCGGCAAGAAGCAAATTGCAGCCTCGTTGAAATGCTTAAAGGGATTATGCCCGACAAAAGCACAGATCCTTTTGATGAACATTATTTAACCTCTTTATTCCAGATCACGCTCCAGGAGGCAAACTGGAAATTATTTGTAGTCTTCTTTTTTGTCTTTCTCTCCCCAATCATTATTAACAAGCTTTTTACAAGAAGCATACCCCTTACCCCTGGTAGCACTCAGATCTTCAGGTTAACTTAAATTCAATCCAGCAGGTCATATGATACCATGCTAGCTAGCTTCTTCCAGTCCGCCACAGGAAATTCAAGCCGCCTTTGAAGATCACAATTTTCCATATTGTTAATGAAATCCAGACAACTGAGAGAGATCCAAACAGCAAACCGGCCCAGACTCGTGTATGGCGACCCCCAAACTATCAGCTCAAACACACAAGATACCTCCTACAGGCTTAACACTGCTTATTAAATCAAATACTCTTCTTCTCTTTTGTATTTTTGCTATTATTCAAGTTGTACTTTAACTGTTTCATCATGCCATAAAACCAGGATTGTTAAAATCCTACTAACCTCCTCAGGCATGTCTCTCTTCTACACTAATAATTTTAATGCTTTTTCAACAAGCATGTCTGTAGATTGTTGTCATTTCTGTGTGCTGCCTCTTTCATCTTCTGCTGTGTGGTTTCATGTTGTCTTTGTCCAATTTCTCTTCTCTCCCGCCTCCCCTGCATCCTCCCATTCCTCCTTTTAACACTCAACCCCTCCTCGCCCACCACAGGGAAGAGGAAGAGGACGATGATGAGGCTGATAAGGAGGAGGGTGAGGAGGAGGAGGAGGATGAGGAAGAGGCAGATGATGAAAGTCATCCAGTCTCTGATTCCTCTAGTCAGGGCACTCACAGGTATTTTAGGCCAACTAGCGCGATGCAGTTTCGCCATTGTTACTCACACAGTGCCTCCCTACTTTCTCTTCCATTTTGGATTATTTTCCTTCTCTCTCGACTCCTACTCTCTTGTATTTTGTCATCCTAGTGTGGTTCCAGCTGTAGCAGACACTCCTAACATGTGTTTGAACTTAAAGTGTATGGCCAACATCCTCCCTAAAGCCAGTGACCCTGAAGGGCAGAGAGAGTATCTCAGCGTCAAGACCAGGGCATCTTCTCCTGTGTCCGTTCCACCTAAAAAGAGGACCTTTAGTCCTTGGTGTGTTCCTCACAGCCACCTGACTCTTTCTTCCCGTTTGCTCTGAATAGAGTGCCAAGCTCTGCACACCCTCTGTATCAGTCCTTTCCACCCCTTTTTCCATCCCTCTGTCCCCTGACTTAAACCAGAGGCAGGTGTCATTTGGGGTTGAGAAACCACTATTTTACATGCACACCTCTCAATGTGGAACCACATTATCTTCTCCATCACCGGTGTCTGTGTCTGTGTATATATCACTATACCTTTACCCAGCATTATAATCATAAAAATACAAATAATAGTACAAAAATGTAATGCCACCACTGACGACTTACACTACATGATGATGTTATTAAGTCACTTCCTTTTCCATGATGTTGGAAGTTATTGTTTTGCGTTTAGTCCTCATCTGTCTTTCATTGTGGCTCTGTGCCACAGTTAATCCAAGACACGGCGATAAATTAAGTCAGAGCAATAATGACTTTCAATTGTTACTGTGGGTTACAGTTACTGTCTAGTTTTGTTCATGTTTACGCAGAGATCTGTTGGTCTGTAGCAATAGAAACTGCACTGCTCTGCATGTAGCAAATGGTGTTTACTGGACAATAAAAATGAACACTTAAAAGCTTAAAAGCATTTTTCTAATCAGTAATTATTGTAGATTTTGCTTTTTAAATGCACGCTTAATCAGTGAGACAGAGAGAGATATTGTATCGTCCCTGTCTGCTCTGTTGTCTTGTGGTCTTGCAGCCCTCCTTCCTCAAACTGTCTGCTTTATGTGACTAACAGCTAGATATTTCATCTTTGGAGTCTTTCAAATCTGACTTGACTTTTCTCTCACTTACATCTTTAGTCTGACAGATAATACATCTTCTTCATCTTGCCCTGCTAGAAAGCCCTGCTGGGCTGAAAGGTAAGACAAGGAGTCAACAGGCCAATGTTAAAGATTGTCCAGGAATAAGATATAAAAGGGCTTTAGAGTTGATCAGTAGTATAAAACCTTCGGTACAACGATGACTGGGTCTGCTTTAGTTACTGAAAATGTAATCATACAATTTTGTGCAGCTCTTCTTGAAAAAATTGCAAGTTAGTCAAAGAAAGTAATAAATAGAGGTATTCTTAGAACGGAGTTGTTTTCACACACAAACATGGATGAGTAATAACTGATAGGATGGATTTTGACAGCCACCGTAGTTTAAGTTATCAAGCAGTCGGTCATTTACACTGCATCCAATCATACAGTGCTTAACAAATTGATTACACCCAGTGCAAGAGCACATGGCTAAAGCTGCACTAAATTAACAGTACTGGTAATTACTAAAATCATTTTTGATGTTTTTGTAAAGGTTAATCCACCAGTATGTGCAAGCTCTTTAATAAAAATTGCATTTTTTATCACTAAAATATAATTACTAATATGTCAAATTTACTGTTTTACCAAAACAAAAAAACAAAAAAAAAAAACAGAAAAAATGTCCCTTTTCCAGATTTTTTATGGGTTTTTTTGTTTTGTTTTTTTATTAAGAGGCCAAATTAAATCATTGACTTTAATTGTTTTAGTGGTGATGATGTGCATCCACCTCTTTGTCTTCCTTCTTGTCTTCAACACATTACAGCATATTTTCCTCTTCTTTTGACAGAATCAGTGGCAATGGCACTCCGTATCCTGGCACCAAATCCATATCCCAGAGCCAAACTCCTACATCACCCATCCATCGTTTTACTAGTTCAGCAACCTCCACACCAGAATCCAAACCTGACAGGTTAGCAGCACGGCTAACGCAATAGTTTTTTTAATGTTAAATATAACTCTGCCAAGGTTTTATTTTGAAGAAACTTGGAAATACACAAATCAAAGAATATATCATTCCCCTAGTCGCAATAATTTAGTCTTATTTGCTCTTTTTCTCTGATTTACAGACCTGCTATAGGGGGGTTGCTAACATTATCATACAGACAGCATCAGGAGTCTCTGGCTGTAGAAAGAGAGAGGCGACGCCAGGAAAGAGAAGAGCGACTGCAGAGGATTGAAAGAGAAGAGAGAAACCGCTTTAGGTTAGCCTCCCTTCTGTGACTTCATATCATTTAAAAAGTGATGTATAGCCTCTGCACAGTGCAACCTAACAAAGAGCGGTCAACTTGTGTGATTTTTAACAACAGGCAGTCTTCACTCACTAAAGATGACTGCATATCTCTGCAGTGTGAGGAAAAACTGTTTTGTGAAGATAATTAGATAAACTAATGGTCAAAATTATTAGGCCACACTTCTCAAACTTTGAAATCGACTAATTTCACTCTATTGCCAATAGGGTTTAAAATCAAGCACCTAGCCATTCAGCCTACCTTTACAAACATTTGTGAAATAATGGGTTGTTTTGAAGGTCATTCTTTTCAGAGAAGCTCAGCAAGCATGACATCCCAGTGCACTTTAGATCCAGCCACACCCTCGGGTGAAAACCCGTTCAAGGACAAAACTCCCAAACGCAAGCTAAGCAATATAGTGTGTGCTGTGCAGTGTGGCGAGGAATGCTCAGACCTCTAAACAGCCACTCCATAAATGGCACAACATACAAGAGCCACCTCAATAGGACAAAACTGGCTGTGCATCTGCATCTGAAAGATAGAGGTCATTTTTTTTAAGGATATCAGTGTTCACATTTTGGACTGACATGAGTAAAAGAGGCAATCTATGTCCGCTGTGAATATCCAGCATTGAATAGAGGGGCTGGCAAGAGATCCCTCCCCAGTCATCCCCACTTATACCTTGTATCAGGTGACCTCAAAAGTTCTCATAATAGGGTGGGGCAAGGTCTCAGAGTGGTTTCACACAAAAAGTCCCATGACTGATCCTACACAAAAAAAAATGGGTTGTTCTAAAGAGCTTTCTGAATACAAGCAAGGCGTTGTGATAGGTTGCCAGTGTTGCAACAAGTTAGTTTATTAAAAGTTATTCCACCTAGATTTTCTTAGTAGTGGTCTGATTACAAAGTGAAAGTGTTAAGAAACCACAGCAGCTCAGACACAAAGTGACAGACCGTGTGAGGTCAGGCTGCTGATCCACTAACTGCACAGTTAGTGAATCAGCGGTGTGCACATATCAGATTTAAATAAAAATCTTATGCAGTATGAATGCAGGTCTAAAGTGTCTTTTGCCAATGCTTTTCCTGCTCTCTGTGATCCGTTTTTGTCTTTCTGTCTCAGTCGAGATTATGTTGAAAAAAGGGAAGAAGCAAGACAAGCCAGAGAAGAAAGGTGAGGTCACTGTGTTTCAGGGTTTCGCATGCATTCACATTACTGCTGCAGCTGTGAAGCTAGGTTAAAATATAAAGAGCATTTTAAGTGTTGTGACATCTTTTTCTAAAAGTTAGCAGCAGATATAAGATGCCTCAGCCTTAAAATGTTCCACAGGGTTTAACAGGGATAGTGTAGTCTTTTGGCATGCAAGTGCAGTGAGCAGTATCAATTAGAGCTCATTGTTATGCCTACACCATTTTTTTAATGCCGCTTACACAATTTTGAGGGACATGTGATGTGTTATCTCAAGCCAAAAATCTTATAGAGAATTTTGGCAGCTTTATCAAAACTGATGTCATTTGTCATCATTTCATTCACTGAGTAATGAGACTATGGCTCCATTTTCCATAATTACCTTGGAATGAGACAACGTAAACGGCTTCTATTCATTGACATAACTTTTTGATCATTGTTATATGAGGCCATCATACCTCTAAAATTTTAAGTTAGAGTTGCTGCAGATTAATGCTTATATAAATGTCACTACCCAAAAAAACATCATCCTCATCACTATATAATTTAATGTGCATCCTATATTTATTGATTCAGTTATGCACAATTGCACTTTTCAGTTAAACTACAACACAGTGTCCATGCAAAGTCAAAGCAGCTGTTTGTCATTGTAGGTACAAGGCTGTGGAACGGGTAGCTGCAGAGGAGTTTGAGCGGGAGCGCCCCAAAGTGCCAACAAGAGGGCGGACGGAGATAACTTTGTGTTTGAGTCCGAACCCTGCCAGCCGCTCAGTCTCCCGCTGTGCTACACCTTCATCTGTGATTTCACAGGAAGACACTTCCCCCTCTACACACCAGAGTTTGGGTAAACGTTCTTTGACAAACATGTATTCTTCATTAGAGCTTGAGCGATAGTTGCATGAATGAATGAAGGAATGAATGATTGATTACACAGCTGGAAGACACAATACTGCACAACAGTGCACAACACTGTTTGTGCTCCTGTCTCACTCACCTGACCTGTCACTTGGCTCCTTGGTGTAGTGGTTAACACATTTGCCTTACATGCAAAGAATTGCGGGTTCTTGTGTACTCCTTGTGGGAGGATTGCATCGAGTTCAAAACCTCTACCAAATAAATTGCACTTATTCATCTGCTGAGCTGACCACTTAGTAAATAAGGGAGTAGCTGAAAGCACCTATGTGTGCTGCAAAAAACAGACTGAGGAGGGTCTTTACCTTACAATATAAAGTGCCTTGAGGCAACTGTTGTTGTGATTTGGCACTATATAAATGATAAAGTCAGACAAAGCAACAAAAGGAGAAGCTTGGCTGAAGGTGCACTGCTACTATAGATGTGCTTACGTTCAGCCATCAGCTGCTATGGATTGATATCAGAGGTTAACAACTGATCTCATGAATGACTCTCAGTAATTTAAAGATTTAATGGAAGACTGTAACCAGAAATTTCTTGTTTTTTAGCCATGCTTCTTTGGTGACTTTAAACTGAAGATAAAGACGAGGAATTTTCTCAGACTTTTTAAAGCATTGCAGTGTTTCAGCCAGTTGTATAAAGGGATTAAATGATTGATTTACGTATTTCAGTCTGAGAATGTCAATATCAGCGCACTTAATGATATGCCGGGAAGCAATTTTAAATATATTTTTAGATTTTTCTTTTTTTTTCCTGAACACTTTTCTGTACTAAATCATTTAAAGTAACATTTTTCTTTAATATTGCTGTAATTTCTCTTCCAGGAACAGAACACATCCCACATGCTGAACCACAGACCAGAATAAAAAGTGCAGCACCAGAGTTACCAGTATTAGAACCTTCCCCTGAACCAGACAAACAGCAAAATGAGGCGGCGTTGCAAGCAGAGACAGAGGATGTTGCTGCTGGAGAGAAGGTGGCGGTAGAGGTAGCTTCAGTTGAACAGTCAGGCAAAAGTAAGGAAGAGACACGAGAGCAGAAGAAGCTTGAGGAGCAGAGACAGCGTATGGGTGAGGCAGCAGAAGAAGAAGCAGCAGCTGATAAGGTAAAGAAGGGAGAGTCAGATGCAGAGGTAGAAGTGGAGTTGGAAGAGGAGTCTGAGAAGGAGCAGGTGACAGAAAGGGATGTAGATGACAGTGTGCTGTTGAGTGAAAAAGAGAGGCAGAATGAGGAGGTGAATGAAAAGGACAACTGCTCTGCGTCCAGCATCTCCTCCACAAGTAGCACTCTGGAGAGAGAGGAGCGGGAGGTGAAACTCAACCGTGACATCGAAGCAGGTAGAGCTCAAACATTTAGCAGATTTTATTTGCTTACTTTGATGATCAACTATGCATATTAACTTCTATTTGATCTAAATTGTTTCTATACCATCAGGCCAATGGACTCAGTGCATTAAAGAGGCAGATGTGAATGACCACTGCAACAAAATTCTCAACGGGAAACGCTTCATGTTGGACATGCTCTATGCTCAGAAGACAGTCGCTGAGGATGATGGGAAAGTGGGAGAATCTGAAAAGGAGAAATGTAAATGTGAGAAGGAGGAGGTGAACGACTCGGTAGCGAGTTTGGCTAGCAGGATTTCCACACTGGAGGCTCACAGACAAGCCAGAGAAGAAATGGTGAAAAAAATGGAGGTAGGAAATCTGGACAATCAGGGCAGTGTCCGGGCAGTGGCGGGGAAGTTTGGAGATTTGGTCAAAGGCCTGACAACTCCACCTGAGGCAGAGACCTCAAAAGAGCAGCAACAGGCTGACAAATCCTCACCTGCTGCCTCGTCAGCGTTAGCCCCAAAGAAAGAGTCGGACTATATCTGGGACCAGTTGATGGCCAAACCGAGAGAGCTGCGGATCAAAGATATGGACTTCACGGACCTGAAGGATGAGGATGACATGGACATTTTAGATATGGACAGCACGACAGGGTCGGGTGATCTAATACCACCGCTTCCTCCCCTGCTGTGCAATACCACCCTGCCACCACCACCACCGCTGTTTGGATGCCCCCCACCTCCTCCCATCCTTGGCAAAATGATGCCTCCACCTCCGCCATTTATGGTCCCTATCCCTCCTCCATCCCCTCAGCTGAGCCGAGGGGATATTCCTCTCTTCCAGAAGAAGAAAAAGACCATCCGTCTCTTCTGGAATGAGGTGCGTCCTGTGGACTGGCAGTGTAAGAGTCACAAATTCTGTAAGGAGTCTCTCTGGTCCAAACTGGAGCCAATTACACTGGACACATCCAAGATGGAGCAGCTGTTTGAGTCCAAATCCAAGGAGCTCTCAGTCACAAAGGTAATTACTGTTAAGACTGCTGTTGGAGCAGCTCTCCTCCCGTAGCTGTTCTTTTAAAAGGATCATTTTGTGATTTAGTTTGGTGCTAATTGTGCTTGTTGTCTCATATAAATTAGGACGCACATGGTACAAGATGGACTTTAGATTAAGTAATCCCTACCTTTGTGTTAAAGTAAACTATGGGACCAGAACACATCGGCACATTCTTAAATCTTCAGAAACAGTTAGTATCAAAAATCTGTAGGTTCAGGGGTCAACCCTGCTCAGGAAACTAAAACATGTTCAAAATGAATGCCTTCAAGTGCAGAAAGTTGTGACATTTTCAGACACATGTACTGTAACAGCAAGAAACACTGCCAGGTAGACCTCCAAAGTCTTTCAAGCACAAACCACACAGGTTTACCGAGGTTGATGTGTTGGATACGTTTTACACGTCACGCCTTTTCAAAAACACTTTATTTACTCATAATTATCTGTAGAAAGCAGCTGTTGATGGCAAACGGCAAGAGATCATCGTCCTGGACTCAAAGCGCAGCAATGCTATAAACATCGGTTTGACCGTGTTACCTCCTCCCCGCACAATCAAGACCGCCATTCTCAACTTTGATGAGTACGCACTAAACAAAGAAGGCATCGAGGTAAGTCTTTTTAATAAGGTTCTGCCTTCTGACGCACACCTAGGGACTCGCTCTCTCTCATCATAACCCAACCACCCTGGCTTATCAGAATACAGAGATGTTAAGATACATTGTGCCTGTCAGCTTGATTTTGGGTTGTTTTTGTGCAATTCTGAATTATTGAACATTCTCTATGATTTACTCTTATTTACAGTGAAAATTTTTTTTAAAATGGTATTACACACTTTTTCCCACCTTCTCCCTAAATTTTCTCTTCCTGCCATAGAAAATCCTCACAATGATCCCCACAGAGGAGGAGAAGCAAAAGATCCAGGAAGCTCAGCTGGTTAACCCTGCCATCCCCTTGGGCAGCGCTGAACAGTTCCTTCTCACCCTCTCCTCCATCACAGAGCTGTCTGCTCGCCTGCAGCTGTGGGCATTCAAGATGGACTACGAAATTATTGAGAAGGTTAGCATCAATCGCGCTTGTAGCAGTTGCACAAGTGCATTATATCTAATTTTTGCTTAAAATAAAATACAATTTTGTGAAAAAAAGAATGATATTTTAGGAAATATGCTTGCGATTAGTAACTGTAATATGAAAGTGTATTGAATGACATCTGTAAATATGAAGCTACAGCCAGGTGAGCGCATATCTTGGCAACAACTGCACTTCCTTTTGTACCCAGTCGTCTCCCCCTGCTGGCCAGTAGAATGAATGCAGGTTTGAGGGACTTTCAAACTACCTTCATTTTTGACATCCAGAAACTTCATCCATCGTTTATATACAGTGAAAAGTTTATACAAGATTAGTTTTTTCTTGATGGGGTAAAAGAACAGACTTAAAAATAGTTATGCAAGGATATGTCATGTGCTTCATGACTGCATTTTCCTGCTCTTTTAGGAAGTGGCAGAGCCTCTGCAGGACTTGAAGGAAGGAATGGACCAGCTGGAAAAAAATAAGACACTCAGATACATTTTGACCACGTTACTTGCCATTGGCAACTTTCTCAATGGCTCCAATGTGAGTAAACCTTCAAGTCATACGTGGCGTTTACTCGCTTTGTACATTTTCTCCAGTGCTTCTCACCCCCCACCTCTCTTGACAGCATATTGATTTGGCAAGAGTTCTGCGTGCCTGACTGCACCACACACTGTCCTTCTACAGTAAAAGCACTTGTCAAGGCTTCTGCTAAAACAGGCCCTGTCTGTGTGTCAAAAAGAAAAAAGGGGAGGGAGGGTTTTGGGGATTTCTGAGAATTTCGTTTTGTCTGGCCTTTTTTGTGTGAACCTGCATCTGTGTCTCTGTTTTGTTTTTCTCCTCATTTGTTTTGTTTTTGTCTCACTTTGTCATCTGTGTTTCTTTGCCCTCGCGTGTGCCTCGGTGTGTATGCAGCTGTGAGTAAGTGTATTTATGAATGAACCTCTGGGATATGCGAGCCAAACATGCAAAAGGGAAACATAAGTCATCAACATCAAAACAGGCAATTCCCGTAAATAATGGCCGCATTTATATTTTGCAGTAAGCCATTTAAACCTGGCAGGAGAACAAGGGGAGATCCCGTTAGGATTAGGATTATGTCTTTCATTCTGGCTTTTTAGCTTCGCTGTGGTGAGCAGAATAATCAGCCAGCCCTGAAATAGACTGTAGTTTCAGTCTAATGAATCTACATATCTACTCTTAGCTCTTTTCAACTCCCTTTTTCTTCCATGACTGTGCCAAAAAGGAAGTTCACTGCAATTTTGGTCCTAGAGTAGCTGCATTTGATTTTAATTTTAGACCATTGTTTCCATCCCACACTCTGAGTGTGCTCCTGTGTATCTCTAGGCTAAAGGCTTTGAGCTGAACTATTTGGAGAAGGTCCCCGAGGTGAAGGATACAGTTCATAAGCAATCTCTGCTGCACCACGCCTGCTCCATCGTGGTTGAGAAGTTTCCAGACAGTACCGATCTCTACTCTGAGATTGGCGCTGTTACCCGCTTGACCAAGGTTCACTTTGTTTGCATTTTAAAAACTCATCTAAAACAGTTTGTTGTTAGTCGATATAAATGCCAGTGCCACATCACCTGAAGTCTGACTTGGTTGTTAGGTGGACTTTGACCAGCTTCAAGACAATCTGGCCCAGATGGAGAGACGGTGCAAAGCATCATGGGATCACCTGAAAGTCATTGCAAAACACGAGATGAAACCAGCATTGAAACAAAAAATGTCCGACTTTCTCAAAGACTGTGCAGAGAGGATCATCATACTCAAGATTGTACATCGGAGAATTATCAACAGGTACATTCACGTGTAGATAATCTACGTACATTAAAGCTTTCCTTTAGCATTTTGCTGAATTTTCATATGTTAAAAATACGTCTGTGGAATCCGATTTTGAGTGCTCATTAATGATGGAAGCATGTGTAATGATGCAGTGTCGCTCTACTCATCTCCAGGTTTCATGCTTTTCTGCTGTTCCTGGGCCATCCGGTATATGCAGTACGTGACGTCAGCATACACCGCTTCAGCAAAATACTGAGCGAATTTGCTCTGGAATATCGTACGACGAGAGAGCGCGTGCTGCAGCAGAAACAGAAGAGGGCCAACCACCGAGAGAGGAACAAGACCAGGGGAAAAATGATTACAGATGTAAGTCGTCTTCAGCCGACCTACACGCACATTTTTCCATTTCATAATCCTCGTCTTTGTTTAGTTTGAGCTTTCTGATTTCTGAGAAACAATACGGCCCATCCCTGGACGCTGCTTATATCCTTAATATGGTTAAAGCGCCAAATATGGCATTTGTAAGGACATTGGTATAGCGCCTTGGTATTCACATATATAGGTTACTGTAACAACAATCAGTGAATTGTTTTTAGTGTATCCTATTCTGTAGCTGGAGCCAGCTAAGAAAAGCCAGAGCAAACACCTCACCACATGATTAAAATCCCCCGGACTGTCAGAGCAGACTCAACAGCGGGCTCTGGCAAGAACACCCGCTCTTCAAAAGGTCCCTAATTCAATCACTGTGTGAGAATTCAAACTCTGGATTTCTGGATGGCCCACTCCTCAGCCCACACTCTTACAAAGAAATTCAGTCAAATATGCTCCTCTGGGCTCCACAGCTTGAGTCTGCAGTGATGATTTTATGGTGTAGGACAGGGGTGTGAAACATAAGGCCCGGGGGCCAGAATCAGCCTGGCAGACAGTCCAATCTGACCCATTGAGCATCTTTGGAAAATGTAAAGGATGGCATATGTTTTTAGACTTTTAACTGTATTTTTAGAAGTTACTACAATTTAAGCACAAGGAGTCATTTGGACATATTTCTTTCAATAACAACAACGGCATTGGAAAAAGTGTGGACATTGCATTTCTTTTTCTAATATTGATATATCTCAGAGATTAAATGCAGATAAACTACTTTACAGACGGTATGTCCACCAGTCTGGCTCAGTAAGATCAAAGTATTTGCCGTTATCCTAAAAATTAGGTGTCAAGACTGTCCCAGTCTCTCATCTTAACACTCATATAAAAACTTTTAGTATTATTTTAAAGTCTGCAAAAATTTAATTTTTACTAATTTTTTTTTCTATAGAGTGAAGATGATGATGATAGTGAGGTAATCGTGTTTGCAGACAAGTGCATGGGTGTTTGTTTTTAACGCTGTTGTAATTTTGGAAATCACCAAGTGTTGTAACATCACGATTAACAAAGAAAGAGTTGCTTGTGACACTGACAGGCTGTGGGTGTGTAAGAGAGACCAAGCATGAATGAGGAAACTTGATGGAAAGAAGGAAGTGCCTGCATGATATTTGCTATTGATTGAAACTAATCTGAAGGACTGACAGATACTCAGGTGTAATATAATGAAATTCTTGAACCCGGCATGTTGGCGTTGTTTTAAGAACCAGTCGTGTGGAGGAAAAAAGATTGTATCTGAGAGTTGTGGGTGGAGTGTTTTGAAATCCCTTAGGGTACTGTCACCTGTAAAGGTTTACCTGTATGAATACTTTAATATGTAAAAGGTCTCAGAGCGTGGAGTTGAGTCACATTATACTGCTAACACTATCTCATGTACCCTTCTGTTGCTGTAGAGTGGTAAATTTGGTGGAGCCCCCTCAGACAAACCGGAGAGCCAGACTCAGAGTATCCAGAGTCCTGAAGATGCAGCAGAACACGAGAACATGAAGGCCGTCCTAAAAAGTAGCCTGCAGGGCGGAGAGAGTGGAACATCCACGGTGCCGGGCCTTCGAACACGCACCAGAGCCAGTAGCACCAGAGGTTCTTTTTATTTACCTGTTATGTTCTTACACTCTTACATATTTCCTTATATCTATCACTGCCATCCAGAATACTAGATTTACATTATTCAAGTCAAACACAGTAACAGTTGTCTCAGCTTCATCAATTATCATCAATTAGGACCATTTAGCAACGTAGCAGCAAATCACTTGAATCTTTGGGTTTATACGCCACTTTGGTGCCTCTGCTCACCCCCAACCAGCCGAGGCAGATGACCGTCCCTCACTGAGCCTAATCCTGCTGGAAGTTTCTTTCTGTTAACAGGGAGTTTTTCCTTCCCACTGTCACCGAGTGCTTAGTCATAGTGGGTCATCTAATTCTTGGGGTTTTCCCACGGTTTTACCTTACAACATATAAAGCACCTTGAGGCAAATGTTGTTGAACTTAAAAGCTATTAAATTTATATTTAGAAATAGTGTACATTCATTGTCCACACATCATTGTTAAGACTTTAAGCTGCTAACCTTTCCTCTCACACCAGCAGGTGTAGTTTTTACTCATCTTATCAGTAATGGGTATTTATTATTTTTCTGTTCATTTGTAAAGCGCAGAATGACCACAACAGTCATTTCAAGGCAGTACATTGATCACCTGTAAGCACCTATTCAGTTACAGTAGGGAATGATCATCCATGAATTTTTATGTAAGTAAATTTTATTACATATGACCAATTCACAATAGTGAAGGAGCTTTATATTACATGGCACAGACTACAAAATTAAGGGTACAAAATATTTAGAGATGATAAAGCACTTGGTGACAGTGAGGAACTGGTAAACCTGGTAAAACCAGGCTGAGGGAGGGTTGTGGGAGGAAAGAGATGACATAAAAGAGGAGCAGAACATCTTCCTGTTTTAACTTTACTGCAGCTGATCCAAAATGCCAGCTGAAGGCTTTTCACTGGCTCATAATGTCATCCTGTTTACGAGATGTTGCTAAATGTTGTAGGAACATCTGCTGAAAGTAGGCAGTCCTATTTCCATGCAAACTAAAAGTACCCGACTATCAAAAATGATTTGCATTAGTAGGCCAAGGTAATATTCAAATATCTGCTCAGACATGCTATTTCTGATATTTACAGAGCCAGGTGCATCAAGTTTAGTTATTTGAATTTAGAAATAATTACAATTAGAGGTTATCAAGGTTGGTTCAACTAAACGAGTTGGCTTTTTAAAGAATATTATGAGAGGCTATTACCTTGGTACTTCTTTCTTACCCATTTTGACTGTGTTGTTTTAGGTCGTGTGGCCCCATGGTGCTCTGCAAACGACGACCTAGTAAACTGCACAGATGACACAGCGGATGAGATCATGGAGAGGATTGTCAGGTCAGCCACTCAGGGGCCCAGCCAGCGGACGCAGCCGCGAGAGAGGAGACGTTCCCGAGCCAATCGAAAGTCATGTGAGTGTTGTCAAGTATTGCACGAGTGGCCTCATTTATTATAATACACAGAGCAGAAAGCTATCAGTACCTTATATAAACTAATATAATGCAAAAAAAACACCCCCACTTTTGACATGATTGGTGATTAAGTTTCCACTCTTTCTGACTTTTCCTCTTGTCTGCATAGTGAGGAGGACGCTGAGGAACGGTTTGACAACAGAGGAGGCAAACGCTCTTGGCTTGTCTAATGGTTCGGAGATGCAAGTGTGAGCTGCACCCCCACGGGACATCAAGACATCTGGAAGCCCTTTCACTGCCCCAAACCCAACCTGTCAACCTACTTTGCTCTGGCTTGGCACTAAAATCCCCCTCCCCAACCCCAGCTTTGATGAGTTGATCTCATCTTCGTGTGTCTGAACTTGACCAAGTGCTCCCTAACGAAAGAGAAGGGTGAACAGGATTTTATTTCTACACTGATGGCAGAGGGAGCAGAAACGGCGTGCTGCATTAAAACCACTAAGCTTTGCCCTTGCCTGTTAAACACAGTTTACACATGATTTGCTTTCATAAGGCTTCATCACAGTTATGCTTTGAATGTGATATTGCATACGAACACCTGCAGAAGTGTTTTGTTTTTTTTTTAGGGCCGAGGGAGTCAAAACAGTTTGCAGTTTAATCCCCGTGGCCTTCGGTGAATTAAGAGGGCTTGAAAATCAGTTCAAATAAGCGTGTTTGGGTTTAGTTTCAGCCCAGCAGCTTTCGTGACAAAAAAGAAAGAAAAAAAAAAGACATTTCATCTATTGAATAGATGGCCTTGTGCAGAGGGTTATTTTGTTATATACTACTGTGGTAGTTTTGTGTTTCGCTTTGCTCAAGAAGGTGCTCAAATAAGGAACAATTGCACTGGATGTAAAAGTTGGGTCTCAAAGGAAAGTGAGATCCTCGACACTGATTAAGCATTCAGACGTCTGAATCTGAGAACATACTCAGCAGTTAACCAGCAATTCAGCAGTAGCACAGTTTTTAAATGTTTAATCAAAGTCAACATATCCGAGGCAAGCGTGTATTAGTTTACTAGATAAGAAGGAATTTATCAAAGAAACGCCGCAAATATTTTTTAAAGTTGATATGAAGAGAGGGAACGGCGATTGCCAACAGCTCCGTTTCAGTAGGTTTAACCGGCGATCCCACTAGTTTCAGACTAATGCTCACGTTGCAAACATTTATAGCTTGAACTGAAGTCGCATCGTCATCATCGTGATCGATTCTCACCGATGAACAGTTGGAAACCCTCGGCGTGAGGTGAAGTACCGGTACAAGTGAGCAATCTTCAGAGTTTATTTCGTTTTATTTTGAGAGACTATGAGCTGCACATTTCAGAGTGCCTTTCAAGACAGCTATTTATTAAGACGTTTTCAGGGACATATAATAACGAAAATGTTGCTACAGATGTGCGGTCTGTGGGGCGGGAGGGGGGGCAGAGGTTAATATTGCAGTGCAGATCATTCTTGAGCTGTGATTTATTTTTAACCAGTGTTTTTAAACTTGTCATGGCAGAATTACTTTTTTTTTGGTTTCATGCTATGTCTTGGATCAAGTAGTTTATGAAGATAGCTTTAACATATTTATGACAACTTGAGGATTGGCTATGCCTATTAGCTGTATCCTGTTGCCTTATTGTAAGATATGGGCATACAATGGTTCACTCCATTCATGGTTTAGGTAAAAATATATAGAGCGATCAGGCCATTTTCAGGGCATGTGGGGTTTATTTTTTCATTTTCAATGAATGCAAACCATCAGGGGGCACATTTATAATAATTAGTTAGGAAGCACATAAAATGTTTTAATTTATAGACTTTTTAAAAACAGCTAAATCTGTACTGAACTGAATATTTTAGAGGTCCATGTGCTGTTAATCAATTTGGAATGGCCTTGACTGAATTCATAATATCTCTATCCACTTTTTAATTTTCACTGTGATGGAAACATAGCCATTGTGAAAATAATTTAGCGCATCGTGATAAATCTACA